>JAJONR010003158.1:0-81154 GCA_029582245.1 Solanum etuberosum | reverse complement strand
ATATTGAATACTAAAAAGAACACCAGAATTTTGTTAACGGAGTTCAGCTAATTTAGCTTAATCTCCAAGCACCGCCCAATTGGACTATTTAATTAATAGAGGAGAAGAGATACAAATTTTGGGATGAGATACAATGAAGGGGAGGAGGTTAATTTATAACCTCCAAATCCTCCTCCCCAACTTAAACCCACCGATGTGGGATATGAAAAGAGCCAAAAATCAACAGAACACATTAAAGTTACCGACTTATCTTACTACACAAATTGAAATCGAAACATATTGCACTTGATAGAATAATGCCATAATACTTTAAAAACTAAATATCTAAATCACTGAATCAAAAATTTCAAAACCATACCATATCATGAACACCCTTGATTGGCATGTAGTTTGAACTCTTTTCATTTGAAAATGGGATAAAGACAAACTTATGGGACCAAAGTGTAATAATATTCTCTAATGAAAATGAATGCACTTTTGTTAACCTTTCCAATCACCATTTTGATTTTTGTCATGTAGTTGGTGAAGTAACATATAGTAATATAGAAGTGCACCACACATGACTGAATTGTGGTGCAGTGGTGGTGAAATTACTTCGCTCTTAGTCAGAAGTTTCGGTTCGAACCTTAGATAAGGAGAAAATTTTACTGAGAGTATCGCTCTCTCCTGTGCGTGATCCGAATTTAGTGTGACCTCTAATGTGATCTCCGAACACCGGGTGGGAAATCAAAAATAAAATCAAATTATAAAAGTGCACGACAGGCGCAATTTAGTACATGTCACTGTAGAACAGCACATACAATCCCATTTCCCTTTTTGTCTCCTTTCTTTCTCTTAGGGTTCATTCATTTTCTCACTCCACACTGTCTACACACCATCATCTTCTTGGTAAGACCCAAATCCCAATTTTTTTCTTCAAATTTTATAGTTTTAGTTTACATAATTCATGGGTTTCATTTCAATTTTTTCATCAAGTTGACATTTTTATTTATATCTTTGTATGTATCTATATGTGTTTCTGTATGGGGTTTTTTTTTCTTCAAGATTTTGTGTTCTATGTATGTTATGTTCTTTGATGAAGTGTAAAGGAGCTATCTTGATGAGTATTTTGTATGATCTTGTGGATTGGAGATCATAAGAGGGTAGTTTTTTGGGTTGATTATCTGGTCAATTACGTATATTTTGATGGTCTTATCCTTATAAAGTTACTTGGTACTTGTGTTGGTAGGAGGTAGTTGGTACTTTGTGGGATAGTCGCGGTAGGCACAAGCTCGCTCGGACACCATTTGTTACGTAAAATGAAGAAGGGTTTTTTTACCCTGTGTATGAGGAAGGGGATCCCCTTCTAGTGTGGGGTAGGAGGAGTAAAAGGCATATACAGTATGCTGCCTTCTCCTTGAATTTATCCAAAAGGAGCAACTCTACTGTTGCACCGACCTTGAAATGTTAGTGAAATCAATAAATGAGGTTTAGAGAGTTCTTCAAAGTTCAAAGTAAACGTGGGATGAAGTTTATTTGGATGAAAAAGAAAGTATAATGTTAATGAAGTGGTTTTGGGAGTTCTTAGTAAATTTGGGATGGAGTGTATTTGGATTTCACTATAGCTTGGAAGAAACCTCTCTATCTCTACGAGGTAGGGGTAAGGTTTGCGTACACTCTACCCTCCCCTGAGCCCAAACCCCACTTGTGGTATTATCTAGGTATGTTGATGTTGTATAGCTTTGGAAGAATTATGCTCCAATTTGTGATTTTCCCCTAGGTTGCTCGAATTCTTCACTTTCGGTGCCACACCCGCGTCGACACGATGTGGGTGTGGGATCCGTACCCGATCTAGTCAACTAGTTTTGGCTACTTTGATCAAATTTGAGGGAGAAATTTTGGACGGATTCAATGATTTCTATAATTAAAACAAAAACTAAGGTGAAATTGAAGAAAATGAAATACCTTGTATATATAAATTTTTATTGTCACTCCCTTTCCTTTTATCTCCTTTTAGGATTCTCCTTTTGATCAATATTTCTCCTCAAGTTTTCCACACAATATCTCATAATTTAGGTTTTATAACTCTATTTTTAAATATTTGAATTATATTTAGCCAAATCTCCCCACCCGTATCCATACATGGATCCGTATTCCCGAATCTTAAAATTTAGATCATAGAGGATCCAACCTCTAGATCCGCACCCATATCGGACACCTGCACCCGAGTCCGAGCAACTTAGGTTTTCCCTCTTTGATAAGTCACAGAAAAGGATTTTGGATAAGAAGAAAAAACCACTTCCTTGATGAGAGTAGTAGACCTCTCCACTTCCAACCGAAAGGTCGAGAATTTGAATAACCATTGGTAAATGTGAAGAATCCATGATTTACAATTTTCTTATTAAATCTCGGGTGTACTTGACTTTTTATAGTCATTGATTCTTCTGGGGAGGGGAAGTTTTTTCTTCTTTTTTTTTTCATTGGGAGAGGGAGGGGTGGGTTTACCAGCCCCTAAAGGAAACAAAAAAGAGAGATCTTCTAAAAATGGCTAAAAGTGGGGAAGAGAAATTCAAGATTTGGAAGGTTTAATATGACATGTGGTTTGGTGAATATGATTGACTTATGATGTCACTTTTGAGCACTACCTGATACTTTGTCTGAAAACATTGTCTTATTTCATATAATGAATGTGGTAGTAATCTCTATTATAGTTGAACAGTTAGTTTTATGGGTGCAGGATGGTCTGCAGCTTGGTCTAAAAGTTTCAGGATTTGTTCAAGGAAGTACTTATAAGGGATGTCGAGTGGGAGCTATACACACTGGTGCCACAGATGCAGGCAGCCAATTCGGCCTCGAGGAACTACTTGTCTTTGCCCAAATTGTGGCGGAGGTTTCGTTGAAGAGCTCGATGACATGGTAGGTACTAGATCTAATATTGAGACTGATCCTCATTTTGGATTGATGGATCCTTTCCCAGACCCAAGATTTGGTATAATGGATGCCCTTGCTGCATTCATGAGGCAGAGAATGGCAGGAAGAAACCCAAACTTTGACATTAGGACAAGATCTGGTGTTGTTCCTGGAAGTGGGAGGGGTTTTGGTTCTGGTCCATGGTTGATATTTCATGGCCAAACTCCTGTTAGTATGACCGAAAACGATGCATTTGAGTACTTTTTCTCCAATGGAAGCCCAGGAATGGGGCATCGGCGACCTAATTTTGATGATTTGATGGGGCCTGGGCTGCAACAGTTAATTGAGCAGCTCAGTATGAATGACCGGCAGGGGCCTCCCCCAGCACCTCGTTCTGCAATAGATGCTTTGCCTACTGTCAGAATCACTCAAAGGCACCTCAACGTTGATTCTCAGTGCTCAGTTTGTCAAGATAACTTTGAATTGGGTTCTGAAGCAAGGCAAATGCCATGTAAGCATCTTTATCATTCAGATTGTATCGTACCATGGTTGGTTAGGCACAACTCGTGCCCTGTTTGCCGTCTTGAGCTGCCTTCACGAGCTTCTGCAAGTGCCCCAGCCAATTGGAGTTCCAGAACTGGAAACGTTAGCCGTGGCAGCAACAGTAGTAGCAGGGAGAATAGCAGTCAGAACCAAGGGAGGAGGAATCCTTTTTCATTCTTGTGGCCTTTTCGCTCGTCCAACCAAAACACTAGCAACTACACTGAGAGGGGAGGAGGAAGTAGCTCAACAACACCCTATGAAGAGAACAATGAAGCAAATTACCCTGCGTGGCGCTTTTAATTATAGAAATTTTCTGTCCAGCATCTTGGATTTTGCCTACTTTCAAGGGTTATGTTGAGTGCTAGATCTTTGAGTTATCCTAGATGTAGTGGAAGTGTTGTTTACAATATGTTTTAATATGGGATGGAGGTTGTTCTTCAAAGGTGTATAGGTGGGAAACATCTTGAATGGTTTAAGGGACTTCTGTAAATGATGTTCTCAAAATGTTAATGATACATCTGCTGTTGATAATAAATTTGCTTCTAGTTAGAATTACATCTCTTCTATCATTGTGTTAGAGTTCTCTCAGTTATGACATACTCGGTTCGGTTGTCATCTAGGTCTTGGATGGTGGCAACTTCAAAATTATGGTCTCATTCTTCTCTTTGATTCATGGTCATGTCATGGCTTGAATCGTGGTGATGCTCTTTTACAGGTTCTTCCACGTAGGCTCTACTTATGAAATTGAAAATGCTCCTTTCTTTGTGATGAGAGATTTTGTCAATTGTGATGTACTCGATTTGGTTGTCATCTAGGTCTCGGTTGGAGCGACTCCAAAATTATTGTCTCATTCTTCCCTTCATTTGATCCACGGTCATGTCAAGACCTGAATCGTGGTAATGCTCTTTTACAATTTCCTCCACCTAGGCTCCTCTACTTGTGAAATTGAAAAAGGCTCCATTCTTTGTGTTGAGAGAGTTTTCTCAATTATGACGTATTCGGTTGGGAGCAACTTCAAAATTATGGTCTCATTCTTTCCTCCCTTTGATCCATGGTCCTGTCAGGACTTGAATCGTGGTAGTGTTTTTTTACTATTCCTTCCAGCTAGGCTCCTCTACTTCTAAAATTGAAAAAAGGAAGGTTTCCCAATGGGGTTTAATCTACATCTCAGTTGGAGGCGACTTCAAAATTATGATCTCATTCTTCCCTTCCTTTGATTCATGATTCTGTTAGGACTTGAACAATGGTGGTGCTCTTTTATAGTTTCTTCCTCGTATAGGCTCCTCTACTTGTGAAATTAAAAAAAAAAAAAAAAAGGTAACCCGATTTGTACCGGATGAAGTAGTTGAGGTGCTACAAGTTATCTGGAACACCACCATTATTAAAAAATATTTTGCTTATACAATTATATATGGAATACAGTATCATCAATTATTCACTAGTTTACACTTAGCTTGCCTGTGCAATTAGTACAAAGTAATGAGAA
This sequence comes from Solanum etuberosum, assembly GCA_029582245.1. NCBI lineage: Eukaryota > Viridiplantae > Streptophyta > Magnoliopsida > Solanales > Solanaceae > Solanum > Solanum etuberosum. The sequence continues at coordinate 76,236 of JAJONR010003158.1, read as the reverse complement.
AACAATATATTGATACTTGTAATAATCAAATATTGATTATTGTACTTATAAAATATTAGAAATATATGATATTGAATGTTGGAAAAAGATTGCTAATATTTGTATTTATTAACTTCTTTTTTTTGGAAAAAATCTCTTATGACACTTCAAATTAAATAAAAGAAAATGGCCCTTTCAAAAGTTTTACATATAAAAATGAAATCTCTTATAGGTAAAAGATATAAAACTAAAAAAAATGAAGAGTTACAAAATTAAATCTGACTGCTATTTTTTTTTATTAGACATAACAGTTTTTTATATAAATATTTTCAAAAGGAAAAATAGTAAATATAAAAGTATATGAGAAAGGATAATTGGAGCATTTTCTATTATTTACCTTATATATTTTTTCAAGGTATAATTGAACAACCAAACCATAATCAAGAAATTACTTAATTAGTGTATCATCATCTCCTTGTTGAATTGACTAAACAAATGACTTTTACATTCCAATTTCATTTTATCTAAAACAAAAAATTCCATTAATTTGATACAAATGAGCATTGAATAAAGACAAGAACTACTAAGAAAGAAAAAAAAATTCTGGCAAACACATTTCTGAAATCCTTCTTTCCCCTTTTTTGTCCTGTGTTGTATACCTTTACCTACCTGAAAAGTGAAAACTCACAAAAATAAACGAAAGATTGAATATTTTTGAATTGTATTGGCAAGAAACACATTTCTTGAAAATGGGGTTGAAGAATTGAATCATTTTGTTCAAATTTTGCTTTTTATTTCACTTGGAAACACAGTAGCAGCCATGGCTTCCTGTAATATTCTTTGTAGTGTCAAACCCCAAATTGATTCTTTTAAAAAGAGCTGTTTTTCTCAATCATGGTCAAATAGGTCACATGGGTCATCCCATTTTAACAAGAATTTTCAGTTTAGAAGAAGTAGTTTTGTTATTGTGAAGGCTTTGGATTCAAGAACTAGCAAAAAACAAGTAGAGGTAGCCCTACTCTCTTTTTTTTTGGCATAGTTTGGCTTCTTTTTGTTGTGAATTTTATTCTCTGCTGGTTTGAAATTTTATTTTCTTGTTTTATTGTTCTTTTGAGCTGTAATTGTGTACAAAGTTTTGAGCTTTGACTGAATTTTGTTATGGGGGTTCTTAGATAACATATAGTAACTCTATTTTTTGTCATAATTTGGCTTTCTTTTGTGTATTTTATTCTCTGCTGGCTTGAATTTGATTTTCTTGTTTCTTTTGAGCTGTAATTGTGTAAAAAGGTTTGAGCTGTGACTGAATTTTGTTGTGGGGGTGCTTAGATAACATATAACTCTATTTATTGTCACAGTTTGGCTATTTTTGTTAATTTCATTCTCTGCTGGTTTGAATTTAATTTTCTTGTTTTATTGTTCATTTGAGCTGTAATTGAGTATAAAGTTTTGAGCTTTGACTGAATTTTGTTATGGGGGTTCTTAGATACATATAGTAACTCTATTTTTTGTCATAGTTTGGCTTTTCTTTGTGAATTTTATTCTCTGCTGGTTTGAATTTGATTTTCTTGTTTTATTGTTCTTTTGAGCTATTATGTGTAAAAAAAATTGAGCTTTGACTGAATTTTGTTGTGGGGGTTCTTAGATAACATATAAGTCTATTTTTTTTTGGTCATAATTTGGCTTTTTTGTGAATTTTATTCTCTGCTGGTTTGAATTTGATTTTCTTGTTTTATTTTTCTTTTGAGCTGTAATTGTGTAAAAAGTTTTGAGCTTTGACTGAATTCTGTTGTGGGGGTTCTTGGATAACATATAACTCTATTTTTTTTAATCATAGTTTGGCTTTTTTTTGTGAATTTTATTGTCTGCTGATTTGAATTTGATTTTCTTGTTTTATTCTTTTGAGCTGTAATTGTGTACAAAGTTTTGAGCTTTGACAAAAAAATGTTGTGGGGGTTCTTAGATAACATACAACTCTATTTTTTGTCATAGTTTGGCTTTTTTTGTGAATTTTATTACCTTTCGGTTTGGATTTGATTTTCTTGCTTTACTGTTCTTTTGAGCTGTAGTTGTGTTAATGGTTTTGAGCTTTGACTGAATTTTGTTGTGAGGTTGCTTAGATAACATATAACCCTGAAGAGAAGTTTAATAAATTAGCTGATGAAGTGGATAGAGAAGCTGGGCTTTCAAGACTCACTCTTTTTTCTCCTTGCAAGGTAAGTTAATAAGTTAAATTCTTATCAAAACTCCTTTGTGGATTTTACCCTTAATTCTTTCTTTTCTTTTGGCAAATCTGCTGTCCTTTTGTGCTGCAGATAAATGTTTTCTTGAGAATAACAAGCAAGAGGGATGACGGGTATCATGATTTGGCATCTCTCTTTCACGTAAGTGTTCAGCTTCCCTCTTTGTGCTTCAGTTTTTTTGCCTGGTGAGAAATCAGAATATGGTAATGCTTGAAAGATCCCATTGGAATCATGCTATATTACTACTCCCTCTATTTCAATTTGTTTGTCTGGTTTTGACTTGACACGGAATTTAAGAAAGTAAAATAAGACATTTGAATGCCTTGTGGGAAGTTAGAATTAAATAGTTGTCAAAAAAGGAAAGAAACATTCTTTTTGAAACGAACTAAAAAGGAAAGTAAGACAAACAAATTGAAACAAAGGGAGTATATCGCAAGTTCCTGTTACTATGGTATTTACGAATGAAGTTCTGGAAGAATGAATGATCAAGTGTATTATAGGTTATGAAATGATGAACCCTTTTGTTCCTTCAGGTAATTAGTCTAGGAGATAAAATAAAGTTCTCGCTATCACCATCGAAGTCAAAGGATCGTTTATCTACTAATGTTGCTGGAGTTCCACTCGATGAGAGAAATCTGGTAAAGGAAAAAGCTAATATGGTTATCCTCATACTCATCAATTTTAATGATCTGATTGTGTATTCATGATTTTGCCACTCTCTTTGGCCTTTGCAGATTATAAAGGCCCTCAATCTTTATAGGAAGAAGACTGGAACAGACAATTACTTTTGGGTAAATCTTTAAATTGGTAGCTAATTAATCAGTTTGGAATAGCTTTTGGGTATATTGCAACTGGTTTAACTTTATCACCTATTTCTCTGGCCAGATTCATCTTGATAAGAAAGTGCCTACTGGAGCTGGTCTTGGTGGTGGGAGCAGTAATGCTGCAACAACTCTGTGGGCAGCAAATCAATTCAGTGGTTGTGTTGCCACTGAAAAGGAGCTCCAAGAGTGGTCCGGTGAGATTGGTTCTGATATTCCTTTCTTCTTCTCTCATGGAGCAGCCTACTGTACGGGTAGGGGTGAGGTATGCTTTTGCCTTGCACTTGCTTCCTAATGTCATAGTCCTTCCAATTGTGTATGAGATCTTGTGGTTTTCCCTGCATCTCTTTGGGTTTCTAGTGCTGTTAACCAGTCTCTGATCATTTGGGTGGAAACTGGAATTGTGACCATACCCCAGAAGGAGGGGGAAAAAAGAGGTTGGGTGGAAAGCGGTGGTTCAACCGTGGTGAGGCAGATTAAAGGGTTGAGGTCATCTGGCTCTTTCTAGCCTGTATGGCTAGCAAGATCTAAAATTCATTGCAATTGACAAAGAAATTTTATGAAAAGTGACTAGCAACTTGTTTCTTGTACCTCGTTATCTGTTGTTCCTTGTACCTCGATTATCGTATTGTTTTGTTGTAGTTTCTGTTCTGTTACTATTTAATGTTTTTGTTATTACTTGTTATTTCTTGCACTTCAGTTACTTCTTGTTCGAGACTGCTTTTGATTTTTTTCCCTTGAACCACTGCTTTCCACTCACAGCTGAAATTAGCAAGAGATCTTGGAATTTCTTTTGCAACTCTATCCTTCCACATTACAAGTATAATTTCGACGTTGTAAGCATGTTTATTATTGATAGGCGAGAGGTACAAGTGTAGTTTTTTCAGACAATTAGGGTCAAATCATCTTGTGCTTCTCAATATTTAAAAAACTGGCATGCAAAACGAAGATATCAGCTTATGTTACATAATTACTGTTAATGAGTAGTGTGATAGTCACTCCATAGGTTGTAGATTTGACAATTAATGGCCAGAGATTCCACATGGAAACCACAAATTCAAATTGAATGGAAAATTGAAATTCTGCAAAATGGCGAGGAAAGAATTCTCGTTTTTTTTTTTTGAACTGACTATCTTCAGCTATCTTGTCGAGGCCTCCCATTATTCCATATTTACATGTGAACTGCAGCAGTGGTCAATGCATGAGAAATGGCTTGTAAATTGCTAGAAGTTATTACATCTGATCTTGTCTCTTATAAATTCAAATTATGGAAATAAGCATTTGTTTGTTCAGGTTGTTCAAGATATCCCATCACCCATACCATTTGACATTCCAATCGTTCTCATAAAGCCTCAACAGGCATGCTCCACTGCTGAAGTTTACAAGGTGATACAAAGTGAAGTTAATGAACAAGTTTCAGATGAAAATATACGATTTTGGTTATCAAAGTCTAAGAGAAATTTGGTTTGACAGCGTTTTCAGTTGGATCTGTCTAGTAAAGTTGATCCCTTGAGCTTACTGGAGAAAATCTCAACTAGTGGAATATCTCAAGATGTGTGTGTCAATGATTTAGGTATGAGATGAAGATTAGACACCTTAACATTTGTTCACACACAAAAACACCTATATCTTTTTATTTGTATGTGTGTGTATTTCTAAAATTCATGTGCAATAAAGTAACTTTCCTAGTGACATTGCTCAAAGAACGGGAAAATTTTCTTAAAAAGGACCATTCTTGTAGTTGCTTAGTCCAGTTCAGGCATGTAGGCTCGCTATGCCATTGAATAAATGCCAATGCCAATTCCTTCCAACTACATAGTCTTGGTGCTGATCAGTTACATAGAAATGCAACTTTTTAAGCCCACTTTCTTCATTCCCCTGGTTTTACTGAGTAAAGGACTAATCTTTCTATATCTACTTGAGCTTCTCTCCTTATATAGTGTGTGAAAATGATAACTTCATTTAATTGATTGAATCATGCAACGTGAATCTAAAAGCTTTACTCCTTATAATGATCTTTTAAACACACTTGTGAAACATATTTCATATCCTTCTCTAGGAGTCTGCTTGTCAGTTACCAGTTTCAGTTCTGTATGTTGTGCAGGAGAAGTACTTAGATGCTTAGTCTTTACTGTTTTCCCTGTCCTCTTTTGTCGCCTTAAGTAATTGTTTTGGCTGGCAAGGTAGAATAGATTCAAAAACCAGACTGCTACACATGAAGCAGATTGCTCTTATTTTTACCCATTCTTTCCTTTCGTGCTTACCTTTTTGAAAAAAATAGTGGTTATTTTCATCCTAAGTCATCGAGTCTGCATATGTGACTTGGGAATCATTATTGGTCGAATGTAGTACTTAAATATGCATCCATCCGGAAAACAGCCGAGTGGATCTTGTACTTTGAAGATTTTCTTGCTCAGGATTACACTCATTTGACATTGATAATATTTCTTGCAGAACCTCCCGCCTTTGAAGTTCTTCCATCTCTTAAAAGGTTAAAACAGCGAGTAATTGCTGCAGGCCAAGGACAATATGATGCAGTCTTCATGTCTGGAAGGTATACTTTTGCCTTGGTCTGGTTTATATTCTTGCTTTCTCTTTTCTAGATTGTCTTAGTTCAACCCCTTTTATCATAATTTTTTTTTTCAATTTCTTTGTTCATATATTTGTCATTCATGCTTAGAATTATGAGTAAATTGTAGGTTTAGCAAACATAAAAATCATATTTGTATGTTATAGCTATAGTTTGTATAATTGCACTCCATAGCAAACTTGGAGCATCAGATTTGTATAAATCGCTGGCAGCCTCTCATTTGTATAAATCGTTGGCAGCCTCTCATTTGTATAAATCGCTGGCAGCTTCTCAATTCAATTTTATGTGTTTGTATATCTGCATAAAATTTGAATTTGTATACATTGAATCGAAATGAAACATTTGTATATCAAATCTCTCTCTCTCGCTTTATACAACACAAATTATACATTGTAATTTGTATAATATGTGTTTGTATAAAGCGAGAAAGAGAGAAAGGCAAAAGAGAACTGGGCAGGGGAAGATCTGTATTTGTATAATTATAAGTGTATAGGACGAAAATATATGTATTTGTATTTGTATATACAGTTTTCTCTCGCTTTATACAAACACAAACGCATTTTATACATTTGTGTTTGTATAAAGTGAGAGAGGTGAGAGTGGCGAGCGAGAAATCTAGGGAGAGAGGCGAATGACAACTGTTTGCTACGGGTTACAATTAAATCAAACTGTGGTTATAACATTTAATTTGAATTAATTGTTTGCTATTTTATACAATTTTCCCTAGAATTATTAGTCTTGGTCTAAAATATACATATATTTGTATGTATTTTTTCCATTATGGCCCACTCTTTATTTGCACTTTGTGCTTAAAGCCCCAACGGACTTTAGAGTTTTTTTGTTTCTAATAACACTGGTATGTGGTAGCTTTCTCATGCGCTCCTGCAAGCTGGAGCTCATGGCTGACGAGAGACTTTATCTCCTTTGCTGTCTCTGAAAGGATAGGAAGTTAAACGACGTCTTATTCCTGCACTTTGTTTTTAGTTTAAACTGTTATTAATTCCGAAAATGAAATGCAGTGGAAGCACAATAGTAGGGGTTGGCTCTCCAGATCCACCACAATTTGTCTATGATGATGAAGAATACAAGGATGTCTTCTTGTCAGGTAAATAACAAAACACGCGACAACATTATAATACATTCTGCATCTAGTTAATTTAGATTATAGTAATCTAACTCATTTAGATTTGACTCTTAAGTAGGATAGGAGAGGGGCAGTCCATTATCCACCGAGTTCAAACCATGCTCCAGTATGCCATTGGGATTTTCTCAGTTAATCACAAAGAAAAAAGATTAAGCCAGGGTCTTAAGTAGGAAGGATGAACTAGCGAGGGATTTAGAGTTTCTGAGTGGATGTGGTTCGAGATCCCAACCCTTCCTGATCTCTCAAATGGGTATACATACATGACATTCAAATAGTTCAATTTGCTGCTCTCACAAATTTTGGAATATAATGCTGAGACTCCCCTCCCCCCAAACAAAAAGGAAAACAACATTGAAACGCTGCTTCAGTATCAATTTATTTTCTACGATGTCTTCATAAGATGCAAAACTAAGATCGCTGTTTGTGGCAAAGAGTTTTCTAATAGGATACTGACACAGAGTCGTTTTACAAAATGAAAAAGGTAAGCATTTTGCAGGCATGAGAAACGAGATCAGAGGACTTCAATATGAAGTTCGCATTAGTCTATTGAGAGATACTCTTATCTTGGAAATGTTTCCAATTGATATACTGGTTAAAGATGTGAAAGGGTGTATTCTTGCAACCCTTATATGAATAACTTCCCTTTTAAGTCGAGGATCTTTCGAAAACAACCTCTCTACCCCACAAAGGTAGGGATAAGGTCTGCGTACATCTCACCCTCCCCAGACCCCACTTGTGGGATTACACTGGTATGTTGTTGTTAAGGAAAGCTCAATTTCAGTGAAGTTAAGCTGCTTTTGGACATAGAAACTGCACCCTTTCACATTTTCCATCGCATAATTAGCAGCCACTCTCCATAAGATTTCACTGTTCTTGCTATGACCATACCCTGATTACGCGATACTGAAGAAGCAAGAAAGATTCTTGCTTTGGATTGTTTATGAATGTTCACTACCGAATTGTTTCTGCATATTGTATATCACTGTGTAATTCTGCTCTCTCTGAGATATCTATGTGTATCATTGTTGTGAATTCGCAGAAGCAAGTTTCATCACTCGACCAGCCAACGAGTGGTATGTGGAACCTGTTTCAGGTAGCAATATTGGTGATCAACCTGAGTTCTCCACATCTTTTGACATGTCTTAAGGCTCAGAAGAGCCTGTAAATTGAAGCAATAGGAGAAGTTTTTGTTGTAAATGTTATGTCCTATAATTTCTGTAATCTCATCCTTTCACTTTGGATGCACTATTCAAGAAAATAAAATTAGTCACAATCTGATCGAAGTAACAAATGAGCGGGTTAGGTTAAATTTGAACAGGTCAAACCAATAAACATGTTATGATCCTACTAGTTCAAAGTTTACTTGAGTTGAAATGAATTGGATCAAAGTCGATTAAACAATAAGGTTATAGTCCGACCCGCCTAACATGGCTCAACCTTCCCTCTTTTTTTCTTTTTTTTTTCTCTATAAGATGTGAAAAGTAAAATGTTTTTAATTTTATTAGTATGTTGATTTTAAACCGATTGCTTTTTAGGTGTATTTTAACCTTATCATAGGTTCATATGACAGTAATAAGAAACCTTATTATTACAATTATTCCTGCTGCTACTATTATTATTTATATACAACAAGAATAACATACCCCATCTAGTCTCTCCTATAAGGTGGCATGTACATAATTTTATTCCTATCTTTCAAGACTAAAGGAATGGGGGAATGACTACCTGTAATAAAGCACAGGCTAATACGAGCCGACCAGAAGAAGCAAGGCTTAGAGTCTAACTAAGAGTCATCTGCTAGGCCAGCTTCCTGTGAGTAAGTGTTTAGGAAGCTAGCGCCCGCTCTCGCCCCAATATACGTGTAGGGGGAAGCACCAATGAAAGTGAACTGCCGACCTGTTCCCAATCCACTTTCCGGCCTCATATGAGAATGGAAAACTGGAGCATTTTATCCATCGGTGGATGAAGAATCGCGAACATAATAATTTCTGGTTGGCCAACAAACCCAATGTCCCCAGGGCTAATTTACGGCACTTGAGGGCTTGGTTGACACGAGCACAACAATCGAGAAGAACGATTAGGCGCATATTCTATCCTTTCTACAATGCCTATAGACGAAGTGCTTCGTTTCAGATCAAGTGTTCTTTCGACCGCACTAAAAAAATGCATTATTGTTTTCATAATAGTGTTGTAATTTTCTTTAATGCTAACGTCGCTCTTTTCATCATCAGAAACAACCAGATTTCCGACCTCTTGCATTGCATTACCATAACGAAAAGAAAAAAGAATGAAAAAAAAAAAAGAGATTGCGCTTGTGAGTCGTGCCATCAAAGTCCAATTTCCATGCCCTCCTCTCGTGTGACGACATCTATGATTGTGAAATTAAGGAATGAACAGTATCCGGCGCTTCGAACCATAGACTACTGTTGCTGGAATGAAACGAAGCTTTGGAACAGATTAAGTAACTAGGGGCAAGATACATACTTTAGAGCGTCAAGTTTTTGTTTTGGTTACAAGAAGTGCTTCTTTGCTCGCTTGCAGCGCCTCGACTCGAGTTTCCGCTGTAGGATTGAGTGAGGTGACGGGCAGTCTTTGGCAGGCCTGGAGATTCAATTAAGGGGAGCAGTCTAATAAATCGACTGTTGGTGGCATCACGCGGTCTCGTTGAATAAAATGCAAACGAAATGACTTACTAGCCACAGTATATCCCCGACACAACCTACATTCACAAACGATAGTTGTTTAGAAATTGAAAAAAAATTGAGACTCGACCACTGAACAAACTTGGTTGACGAACATAGTTTATGCGCCGCTAATGTAGCGGCTTGTCGAGCATTTGACAAACTCACACCATCCATTTCAAATAGGATTTGTCCAGGAGGCAGAGAGATTGCTTTCGATAGCTCTTCGGCTCACTATTATTATTATTATTTACAACCTCTAAAATTCTCTGCCAATTTTGGAAAATGTAGTACCCAAGTGTATAACTTTTGGCGAAGGGTGTTCAACTGACTACCCCTTGTCGGTTGATAGTTCTTCTCCTGGTTAGCACAAAAGAAAATGTGTGCAAGTAGTATCATTACTACACTGCCAAATCAACTTTCTTCTGTTCAGTAGAGAAAGCATTGTAAGCTATTCACAATAGTATAATGACTATTAACAATATGCAGCTAAAATCACAACAGGAAAGGTTTTTAGTCATACTATATGTTATCGTTTCCCACCCTAATTATCACGCTCATGGATGGCGCGAAGGTGGAAGACTACACATTTCGTATAGCCTGAGAAAACTGAGAGAGCTACTGTGATAGAATCAACTGTTACAAATGAGTTTTTAGCATTCTGTAGTTTTGCTGTACTGAATGTCTAAAACCTGTAATGTGAGGAGACGAACAAAAGAAGTAAAATCTACATGATTCTTGTCACCAGAAAGAACACGAAAATGGTTGACCTATATACACAGCTATAATTCCTCAATCTGCGTCTGTCACAAAATACACCAACTTATGGAAGGACAAAAAGGGTGGAGTATGCAACACATAGGCAAGGAATAGTACATTTAGTTGGGACTTGAACGCATTCATTATAACTATTTTAATGCTAGCCATCAACCAGTCGCCTATGCTAACATCACAGTAAAATAACTGGCAATTGCTTATACTTCTCAGATATATTAGCAACAGAAAAGCAAAACATCATATATAAGATAGAGCTATAGCTACCCGTAATTTAGATCCACGATAGAGTTATGAACTTACTTTATGATATTCAAATACGAACATGCTAAAATATGTTAGCTTTATTTTCATAGACATAAGAGTCGTACATCATTCAGCACTTGTTAAGCACTAGCAGCATCCCCAATAAGCTTGAAGTCTTCAACTTGCTTGAAGTTCTGCCATGGCTTCACCCAGACCTTGGCTTCGTATGCTTTCTTCTTACCACCTTCAGTCGCCTCCAGTGTTATGTAGTACATGGTTCCAGCAACCACTTGTTCCTTCACATTCACAACCTTTCCAAACTCCAAAAGAGCATTCTGATGTACAATATTGTTCACAAAGCAAGAACAGTGAACCATGAGTGCTGAAGCAATTAACCTCAGTCATAACAGAGTGCAAAGAACACAAAGGTTGTCCACTGTACATGCTTAATCACATACAGACAGACTTACAAAGTTGGTAAAAACATGAGTCCTTGCCTCGAAGTCAGCAAAGACTAAGGTACTTATTTCGTTATTTCAGTTTCGATCAATGCAGCTCTTCATCTCTCCCGGAAGAGCACTATCACACCTACCACATGCTAATGATTTTTTTTTCGAGAGCGTAAACTTAAATAAGATAGAAGTTGGAACAGTTGCACAAGCTAATCTCAATTAGTTTATCAACTTATAAACTACTCTCTTTGTCCCATACCAAAAACAATTCAACGTTCAAGATTCAAAAAAATAAAACTCTGATTAAAATATTCTTAGCTCAAAGGTTTAAATCATCAGACACTTTTTCCCCTTTTTTATAGGGTATTATTAAAAGTTTAAAACCACAACAACAACATACCTATTGAAAATCCCACAAGTGAGGGTCTAGGGAGGGTAGAGTGTGCGCAAACCCTATCCTTACCGGGTGGAGGTAGAGAGGCAGTTTCCGAAGGCGAGTAAAGTTTTAAAACCATTACTACTAAAAATGATGCTATTCAGAATATAAAATTGTTACATTTGAAATGATAAAACTAAATTTATTACTTGTTGAGGCAAATTAGCTCTCAAAAACAGACTGCCACATAATTAGGAATCAAGTGATTTTATCTTTGAATTGTAAATAGTAAGTAACTCTTTTAATCTCAGCTCTTAGGGGTCGTTTGGTACATGAGATAAGTGTAATAATGTCATATCAAAATATGGGATTAATTATATCCCATATTTGGTTTAAGGCATTAGCTAATCCCGGGATTATTTTATCTCACCATTAGTACTAAAATAATGAGTTTAATATCCCATATGGAAGGTGGAATAAAACAATCACATGGGATATCCTTTCTTATCCCATCGTGAGATAATAACTAGAACTATAACCTGGATTACTTATCCCATATAGTCCTGATTTTAATACCGGTTTAGCTAATACCTTCAACCAAACAAGAGGTTAAATTTAATCCCAAATTCTAAACCGAGATAACTCGCCTTCGTTTGGTTGGGAACAAGTCTGGGGTTAGCTATCCTGGGATAACTTATCCCACCATGTATATGGGATAACTTATCTCACCATATTTATGGGATAACTTATCCCATCACTATGATATAAATGGTTGGATAAGTTATCCCAAACATGACAACCAAACAAGATACAAAAATTTTATCCCATCACTATTTATTTTTATCCCTCACACCAAACGGTAAGAGTTTCCTTCCTATTCAAAAAAAGATGTCACTTTCCATTATTTTCAAATCATATCACTCTTTTTCAATTTGTTTGCCTCGTTTTGATTCAGCACGATATTTAACACACTACATAAAAAATTGAATCTTGTGGCATTAAACATGTTTGCGTGGAAAGTTGAAATTAAATAATTGTCAGAAATAGGAACAAAACATTCTTGACAAGTAGGGACGGATGTTGCCCCTTAGCAGTAGATTGAGTTCACCTAGTTTGAAACTGAGATAATAGCAAAAAAAAATCCCATTTCAAAAACCACGTAGAAATCAGAATAACAAAAACAATCAAATTCATCCACAAACATAAGGAGAAAAGGGGAAAAAAAGAAAGGAACCTGCTTCTTATTGTGTTCATCAACAGCAAAACGAGCAAGATCGTTGATCTCAAGGCTGTTTTCGGATCCTCCAGCTTCACGAATTCCTCCTAATGTCGCCATTTTTGAGTCTCTGTAAATGGGGTTTGAGAGCTATAAGAAGAAGAAGAAGAATAGTCGGTCACAATCAACGAATTTAATGGAGCGCGTTTGATTAAAGCTTGCACTGAATAATATTCTCTACTAGCCCATACAATTTTACTTTTTACCCCGTGAGCGGTCACACGCCATAACGCACTCTAGGCGTAATACTCATAATAGATTTATTTTAAATTTTTTCGGAGTATGTACGAGATATCATAAGGGTTCAATATCTTAATAAAACTTTTTCCTAAAGTTTCGTATGAGACTTCATATCCGAATGCAGGAATGATCTGACTAGAAAGTCATTTAAAACTTGATCAAAAAATCAGCATTTATTGAAGAAGCTATAGAGTCGATTATTAATAGTACTAGTTTGAAAGACTCTCGTTGGAATTGATTCACTATGGACTTAACATTATACGCGACATAAGTACTTGAAGTACTGAACGGGATAAGTATTAGTTTGGTAATGATTGGAGTAGCAAACTCGGATTCGATAGCAATCTCATTTTTGGGTAGTACGAAGTGGGATTTGGCACACCCTCTATTTGAATAATTATTTTGAATTGTTTAATAATATATTTTTATTATATTATATTGTTTTTTAATAAATATAATATTTGAATAGATTGTATTATTTTTTATTGTTACATAATAATGGAGTATACATTTTTAATAATTTGAATGATAAACCTTAAAAAAAATTAAGAATAAGTAGTGCAAAGATAAGGTAACAACGTAATTATACTAAATCGTTTGTTAATAAAATAAGACTTTAATATATTATAGAGAAAATTATGCGGTTAAGCAAATTTATACTATTTAATTAGTCATAATAGTTATAGTTTGCTATAATTACCACTCGCGACTAACATTAACCATTAATTACGTGGTTTAACTTCGAGTTTGAAAAATTAGCCACGCTTATATAATTCACCACATTTGTATAATTCGCAACTAACAATTCTTCGTTTGATTTGTATTTGTATACGATGGTTTGTATTTGTATATGACAATTATTTCCTTTGATTTTTCAGTTTTATCACCATATACATTCAATCTTTTTGTGTATAACTTTTTAAAGTTTGTATAAACGTGTAGTTTTCGGATTTTGTGTAATATAATTTACATAATGTAATTTGTATAATATAATTTGTATAACTTTTTAAAGTTCATGTTTATGTTTGTATCAATTCGTTATTTCGAGTTTTATCATATTTGTATAATTCCAGACTTTATATCACTCAATTATACAAAAACAAGCGAATTATACAAACATACCCGCAAATTATACAAATTATTGTCCTCTCTAGCTCGCCTCTCTCCTCCCTCTCCCAATCTCGCTCGCCAGATATACAAATAGATATGTATACCAGCTACATATATACAATTATCTAACCGATATATATATAAAATTCACCTCTCTCCCACTCTCTCGCTCGCCTCTCTTCCAATCTCGCTCGCTACTCTCCTCCCTATAACATATAACTACGAATCGTAATTAACAAACTATAGTTATGAAGCATAATTGAACTATTTTGAGTGGCTATATGCGAAAATTCCCATTATTATATTAAAAACCAATAAACAATGTTTTAGAAAGTGAACCAGTTAATAATAAGAGTCAATTCATTTGATACAGGGATAAGAAATACTTTTGAGATTGATTTTAGGATGAATTTCTCTTATATTTGATTGAAATAAAATTATTGAATAACTTATTTCGAAATTAATTATCAAAAATTATAATGTTATCATACATTATGGATGAAATAACAATACTGAAATAACTTATCGGAAAAATAACTAAACTTATGTACTTGTTGAAGAAGGAATCACATGTTTTTTTCTGAAATTAAGAAAAATATCAAATTATTTTGAATTTCAGAATTTTTCCTAAGGTTAAATAAAAGAGAAACTTCTTTTTCCGATCACCGGCGTTTGTCAACTCACTGAACTCACCGATGGATTCTCCGCCGGAAAACGTCGGCAACGGCCTAAAACCTACTATCTCCGTCTACACTGAATACCTTTCGAATCGAATTTCCAGTCACTTTCCGGCGTCTTCCTACTCGAATTTCCTCAGACGGATTTCCAATTTCTACCGTGGCAGCTCAGGCACCAGTAAACGACGTCGTAGAAATACCTCTCTCCCCCTTCCTTTCCCTTCCTCCGGTGAATCTTCTACGTAAGTCTCTGAAATCTCTTTAGTTAACATTTTATGACTATAGTGAAACAGCCTCCTGCAGAAATGCAGCTTTAGACTGTGCACAATAAACTCCGCCCCTTCCCCAGACCCGTGCATAGCGGGAGCTTTAGTGCATCGGGCTGTTATTATTTTATTTTTTTAATCTTTAGAAGTGAAGGATATCTGAGAGAACATCTTGTTCATTAGTAAAGTTTCTAAGCTAATAACTGAGATGCAGGGTTGTTTGTGAGGCATCTAAAACTGTTGGTGTTTTGGAGGACATTATGGAGTGCATCTTTCTAAATATGCATTACATCCAGAAGAACTTAGAATATTGGCAATCTAAAGCACAGGTTAGCTATTTTGTTAATTTGAAACAATACATGCAATCTCTTTTAACCGGTAAAGTTGCCTCCATGTGACTAGGTGGTCATGGGGTCAAGCTGTGGAAACAGTCTCTTGTCGAAATGTAGGATAAGACTGCAAATGATAGACCTTGCGGTCCGGCCCTTCCCCTGACCCCGCGCATAGCCGGAGCTTTAGCGCTCCGGATTGCTCTTTTTTTATTTTCATACAATCTTTTTTAAGGCACAGTTCAAGTTAAATTAGTTATGTATGTATGGTTTCAGGGATCAAATGCTAAAAGAGCATACTTCATGATATGTGAGAGAGGACCATATGCTTTTTTCAATGGCACAGCTCAATTGTTAAGCGATTGTGTTGGTGAAGGTTCTGGGATGCAACATACATATTGTTTGGCATCTTCATATATATCCGAGAGGATAAATTTCTTGAGTAGCTTAAGATATCATTTGGCTACATTTTTGGCACAGGTTAGCTGCTCTTGCCTTAGTATATGTGAAAATTAATCATGTAACATTATTTTATAGTTTATTTCATTAATTCTTTTCTTTGATGCCGTAATAATGTTTCCTTTGCTGATTTTCTCATTCCATACTGGTTCCTGTACATTTATATGATTGTGTACAAGGGAAAATGAGAAGTTGAAGAGTTGTTTAGATACCTTATTAGTTGTTGGGATTCTAACCAGAGGATAGGAATTGAAGCATTTCGAGTTTAGGCTCCAGTTGGATACTGTAATTCATCCAAGAGTATCCTTCAATTTTGATTCTCCTATTTGGTTTACAAGACATTTGACACTGCAATTCTTTATCAGTTCATATCACATTGTTCATACCAAATTGCTTTGCTTTTTCTTTTAAATAGTGACAATATTCCTATTGAGATGACTTCCATCAATTTCTCATATCTTCCTAATATCAGTTTATATCTTTACATTCTCAACTATCCCTATAAAATATGTCTCGCTTCGAACCATCATTCCCCCCTCCCCCCCGATATGTTCTTAATCACTTTTCATAAGCTTTTAAGATGGCTATGATTGGAAGGAATTAATCTTTTGCAAGTTAAAGTCCTAATACTGTGTGCACCATAGCTTGGGCACTTCACTTAACTTTGATGACACTTAAGTGCAGCACCAAAGTGCTAGGACACACATCTCAGCGACCATGGGCTCTGTCTTTAGGTATGACAACAATAAATAATATATAGCTAGTAAAACAAAGCAATACATTAGAGCCTTGATAAACTTTTGAGAAGGAAGAAAAAAGGGGTGGCATGTAAGCTTGATTTAGAGAAGGCATACATCCATGTCAATTGTCAATGCCTGTTAAATTTATTGAGATTGATGAACTTTAGTTATGGACAGGATGGATCAAATTCTGTATTTCAACAGTAAAATTCTCCGTTTTAATTAACGGTGACCCTCAAAAAAAAATTCAGTTCTCAGAGAGGACTTACGCAGGGGAACCCTCTGCCACCTTATTTATTTTTCTTGGTTATGGAAATTCGGGCAGTACAATATTGAAGAAAGCATAAACTCTAGGTTGGTTAAAGGGTCCAAAAATTGGTAGAAATGATCAGGATAGTATGATGCTTAACAAAATCCTATATGCAGATGATTCACATCTATTTTCTGAGGCTGATAGAGTTCTAATACTGTACGTGAGAGGGGTTTTGCTATGTTTTGAGGTAGTTTCTGGATTGAGAATTATCTGGCCAAAAGTAACATTTTCAGTATTAATGCTGATGATTGTGTAAAAGAGCTGCCAGATATTTTGGGCTGCAAAGTTGAAAAGTTCCCCACTGTTTATTTGGGGCTTCTCCCATTAAGGGTGAAGAGAAAGGACAAAAGCATTTTTTTTTTGAACTTGGTAACTTGGTATTATATCACAACCAGTACGAAAGGACAAAAGCATTTGGCAAGGCATTATTGATAGGTGCAACAACAAACTAACCCCATGGAAAACGAAATACTTGTCTTTTGGGCTCAGACTTACTTTAATCAATAGTTGCTTGGATGGTATTCCAACAGATACTATGTCCTTTTTTTTTGTATGCCTGCAGCAGTAGAAAGAAAAAATGGACTACATTAGAAGACATTTTCTATGGGATGGGAACACCAACTTTGGTCAAGTGGCCAGTGGTTATGGGAGGTAAGAAGACGGGGGATTGGGAGTGAGAAATTTGAAGTTGCATAATAGAAGTTTGCTTTTTAAATGGTTATGGAGAGACAACAGGGGGAGTGAGGAAATCTGGCAAAGAATGTTAGATGTTATTTATGGTGAAAAGGAGGGATGTTAACAAAACCCAACACCATTAGAAAATGGTGGGGGAATTTATGTGTGGATTTATAGGCTTATTTATAGTGCACGTGAACCTATGCTCTCTCCGCCAAACTAGGTATTTTATGTACATATTATCTAGAATTGATCTAATATTATGTGCTGGCAGTCTGGCATCCATGCTTCAAAAAGACTAAATGGTGCATTTGGCCATTCAGTCCAAGTTTTATTTTGATTGCGTCTGCTTCCGTTTCTGTTATGAAAGCTGAGTTATTTACCCTAAAAGAACAGGGATCAATTCCCACTTAGTACTTTTTTTCTCCTCCTTTTTTAGTGGTGCACCCATTTTTTAGAAATACTAGATTTACTTTTGGGGGAATCGGGAAGAAAATAAGTGGATGGTGGGATGAATTAAATCAGTATACAAGGCTGGAGGTTGGTAGTGGAGCAAAAATTAAATAATGGCTTGAAACTTGGAATCGAGAGGAGAGTTTTAAGAATTTAACTGTGCTGTGAAACAAAGATGGATATATTTCATATTTGAATTCAAGCTTAGGTTGGCAGATTATTTTCAAAAGAAGCTCGAATGACTAGGAGTTGGATAGTTAATAGATCAAATCAAGTAGACAGATTAGTTTGGTTCAACCACAGGGATATCGATATTTCAGTTAACAATTGCTATAGAATGCTATTACAACAGAATAGTCAGAGGATTCCAAATTGGCCTTGGAAAATGTTGTGGAAAACCAAGGCATCTGTGAAAGTAGCCTATTTTGGTTGGTTAGCAACTAGGGATGCTTGTTTAACTCAAAACAATCTACAAAGGACACAATGAGCATCTTTTCTTACATTGCAGCAATGTAACTTCGCAAGACAGTGCTAGGAACTTTCCTTCAACATAATCGCTGTTTCTTGGTTGTACCATAAAGATAAGTAATCTTTTGGAAATATGGCAGTCTCAAAGAATTAAAAGAAACTTGAAGCACATATGGAGGACTATTCCTATTTGCATTCTGTGGACTATATGGCTGGAAAGGAACAAGGCATGTTTAGAGGGAACGAGGTTGCAGATTTCTAGACAAGAACAAATGTATCAAGAATTGTATTTTTGGTGTTATAGCAGTACCCTAGACAGGAGGGATCAGTACTTGGATTTTCTATTTCTTTTAGGGGGGAATATGTAGTGTGACTTGTGGAGTGTTGTAATTTCTTTTGTGTGCTGCAGTTTTTAATAAAGACCTTTACCTATAAAAAAAGCGATGTATTAATTCTTAAGGAAATATTATGGCAAATATGTTGGCGAAGAATCGGAGCCTAGAAATTTAATATAAGAAAAGTAATCACTAATCTGAATTAAAAACATAAAGGTGTATTTTCTTTTTTTTTGAATCAGGAAAACTTAAAGGTGTATAAAGACTTGTGCATCAGAATTTTAAATAGTTTTTGAACTTCCTTGACATGAGTTTTACCAAATAATTTTCATTTGATCGATTTTTTTCCAATTAAATGAATCATTTATTATTATAATCATAATTATTATTCATGTTACTCTTGCATTTCTTTCAAACTACTCTCAAAAATGATTTTCTTGCGCCGAAAGGGTCTATAGGAAATAACCTCTCTACCCCATGAAAGTAGGGGTAAGGTCCGTCTACGTACACCCCACCTTCCCAGACCCCATTTGCGGGACTGACTGGGTATGTTGTTGTATTATTATTTTTATTATTCATGTTGATAGTTATTTTTTCTTGCATTACATATGTAGTTTTATCTATCTGTGTCTTCTTTAATAAAATATGAATTTTTGTTGCGCTTAAAGCTCCAATAAATACTTGGTATGCATCTTCGTTTTCGCTTTTGATAACACTACTTTTATGGACCATATTTATCATTCTTGACAAAGCTGGTGAGGAATAAACGCTCAATTCATGTCTTTCCTGCATATGTATAGATCTACATGAAGGTTGATAAGGTTGGTGAGGAATTGGTCAAGGATCCTGAGAAGTCATTATCATCATTATTGGTTGATATGAATGATCTATTTCTGAAATTGGAGGCATCAATTGGACATTTCCATGCAGTGCGCCAGGTGAAGAATTTTTTTTGTGTAACATAGAAGTTCCCCACCTAAAATGTTTGAAAACGGCTGTTTTGCTAGCTACATGTTTGTCAATTTTATTTTTTGACGTTGTCCATTAATTTATTCTGCAGCAAAGCTCTTCTGTTGATGAAAGCTATTCTTTTCCATTGATATTTGAGAAACTTCCAGAATTTAATCAAGAAGGGTCTCAATGGACTGATTGTGAGACTAGAGATGCTATCAATTTGATCTACCAAAATGTGGACAGATTGAACACCTATCTAGCTGCCATTGTAAGAGTTCCCTACTGACTTGTAATGAGATAGCTTTACCTTTTCTTTCTTCCAGCTGTGATCATCTTTTTATCTTTAGCAATGGATTTGGTTTCAATGTTATCAGATTATCAACTCACCACTGAATTACTGAAGTGAAACGGAATGCTGTTGTCATGACCCAAGACTACCCCTAGACATGACACGGTGACTAGAGCCACGAGTGACCCCAAGCTAACCACATGACATAGCATGACACTAAAATAGCATACATAAACAGTGTAAACTGATAAGTGGAGTCAAGTCTAACATAGCATAAGAGAGAATCTGATACAAGACAATCATACGTGGAAAACTAATGTCTGAAAAGCCTCTAAACATAAATGAGTTACTAGGACAAGTTTCTAGCTCACTCGAACAATCTGAAACTGTAAGATAATATTGAATATGAGCATAAAAAGGTATGTCCCCGATCCATGAGGACTCACCAAAACAGTGCAAGCTAAAGGGATCCTGTACTAACCACGAGCCTGATGAGATACGTCAGAACCTATATTATGAAACAATATAGGCAGAAAAGTATGCGGTCAGTACTCGAAATGTACTGCGAATGGGGAAAGTGCATAAACATGACATGATAACA
Source organism: Solanum etuberosum (assembly GCA_029582245.1). NCBI lineage: Eukaryota > Viridiplantae > Streptophyta > Magnoliopsida > Solanales > Solanaceae > Solanum > Solanum etuberosum. The sequence continues at coordinate 55,748 of JAJONR010003158.1, read as the reverse complement.
TGATAAGTCTATAAAACATGCTAATGCAAATGACCAAGTAAACATAACATGAAAATTGATAATCTGAATCTGAATACATAGTACAAGGTCATGCAATATCTGAAAATCATATCATAAACATAAACCATGTAAGCTACAACATGGAGTTCAGTGTACTGCTCCCACACCGAAAAGAGAGTGTCCTACTTTCCAAGGTAAGGTTCATGAAATCTGAGCTAAGGTAGATCCACTAGCTAATGTCTATCTGAGACAAAGACCTACGGGGGCATGTAGTTCTGGGACAAAGAGATTGCTACTAAAAGTCTCATGCCTCTACTAACGGGTGAGTCTTCATCCTTAGGTCCACTCAGTGCTAAGTAAACTCCCTACGGAAAAGTGAAAACATGCATAAATCTAGAAACAGTAATAATCTGATAATAATGAATCGTTCATGAAAAATTGATAATCTGAGTAACTCCTTAAATCATGATAACATAACATAATCCGAGAGATACTTTATCTGAAAACATCTAAATCATTATAATCATATATACTGAATGATACTTTATCATACTTTATCTGAAAGCATCCTTATTCATAAAAATCTGATAACATGAAGTTTGCATGTGAAAATAGCATAATTATGATCATGAAAATACTTGCATATCATGAGTTTATGTAAATATCATTGAAAACCTTAAATTATAATCAATTCATGCAAAATAAGATCAATCATGAAGAAAAACTGAAATTCAATAAGAACCCATAAGAAATCATGAAACCCTAGAATTTAGGAAGATCATTAATTTGAGAAATTGAGGTTTCTTGGGACTCGATGGGTGAAAAAAGACCCATTGATGAAGTCCCACATACCTTGATAGAAATCCTAGTTGAATTTGGAAGAGGAGACTTGAAGCCTTGGAACTCTTGATCTTGCCTTGGGCGAGAAGAAATTGATTTTGAGAGACTGGGGTGGTTAGGGTTTTAGGATTTAGTTATACCTACTTAGAATAGGCCAAAACTACATATTATAGAGATTAAAAGAGTGGGAAAACACTAAAATAGCCCTGACTTAAAACTGCCGGAACACCTTTCACGGAGGCCCTCACGGTCCGTGAAGGTGCTCGTGAACAGAAGGGGAATTGGGTTTCTGAAAGTCAACTTCTACGAACCCGTCTACGGTCCGTGTAACCTTCCACAGACCGTACAGGTGTCCGTGAAGGACAAGGCTTCCTGAGTCCTTGGGGGTCAGGTTCACGGACCGGTACATGGTCAATGTAAGCTTTCACGATCCGTGGACCCTTCCGTGAAACTCGCCTCAACTTTCCAACTTCTGAGTTCGCTTCCACGGATCCCTTCACGGCCCGTGGTCCCTTTCACGGCAGTGAATGGGTCCGTACAAACCCCTTTCTGGTGCTGATATCTGTCATTTCTGATTCCAAAGCCTGATATGATCTTAGGAACTTCCGAGGTGTTACAGCTTTCGGTATATAGTAACTGTCAGGCCATGACATTAGTTGTCAACTGAAATCTGTATGGCTGAAGTACATGAGTGTGCATGTTGAGGAATACGACACAAAGTGCAATGTATGTTACCAGAATATTTTTGTAAATCTGACTCATCATTTGAGGATAGTTTGTTTGCCATTAATTTTGAAGGTTACAATTCACCGGAAGCCCAGAAGAGTTACTCGATACTGGATACCCTATACTTGTGGGATTGTGGGCATCTCTATCTGTTCATTATGGTTACTTCGCCATAGCAGTTTAGTAGGAAGCTCTGACATCGACAATTGGATCAGTGAGGCAAAGGAGTCAACATTTAGTTTCTGGAATGACCATGTAGAGCAACCGGTAAGCTGCCCCTAGTTATTATATTTGCATTCAGATCCTATCTGTAATAATTGAAGTTGAATACTATTTCCTGAGTTCCTACTTGACTTTGCTTATCATGGTTAATTCTGTCAACACTCAAATGTCCTCAGGAGATTTCCTATATTCTCATGATCCACGTGTGCAGTCCTCCATAAATAGTTTCCAATTGTTTTGTTACTGCAAATTAATTATGAGGATTAGAATTTCATCCTTTAGATTGTGGAAGATGCTGAGGAATTTTATGGAGTTACAATTGTAGTGGAGATGCTTTTTAAGATATTGGAATGATAAAGCATTTGCATTTTTTTTAACTCTATCAAAAGAAAAGACAAAGCATTAGCAGTTAATAGTCGACTGATATGCAGATCCAATATCACCATGGTGTTGTGTTATAACTCATACGTGGATTCAGGATTTGAGGTTCTTTTTTTTTTTTTTTTTTTTATCATGCCAGTGAAGAGTTATATGAATCTCCCCATGGTTGGTTGCTCGTTCTTTATCATGTGTATTCAAGTGGACTTTCCTTGTATTTTTGAAACCATCCATGAATAAGATGAGAGTTGGAATTTATGATGTTAAACACCTTAAATGAACATTAGAAGTGTTCTCTTTAAAACGATTTAAGCTTTTAGATGTGATAGATTTCTACTTGGTATTAGAATAGGCAGAGATCCTGGGTTCAAGTCTTATTCCCACCCATCAATAAAAATATGCCACGTGCTTGATCCAAGAAAAAGAAATCAGGCCCGGACTTGAGGGGGAGTTTTGAAACCTGAAATAAATATTAAAAGTGTCATTCTCTAATAGTTTAAGCTTTTGAATGAGATGGTCGCACATTTCTATTGATGCCAACCAAAATATGAAAACATTTATTTGCACAAATACTTGGGATATTAATAATATGACTTTGCAGGTTTTAATTGTTATGACTATCTTCTAGTATCTAACTGATCTGAAAAAAGAAAAAGATAATGCAAATCGTTTATTAACATTTTGAGTTCAAATTGGCTTTTCAATTTGTATTTGCTCTGACTGCATCCTTCAACAGGATTTCCTCTTTGGTTGAAGGCTCTGATGTATGTTATACTATACAACTTGTACAATAAGAATGATGTGGCAAGATCAACTCTCACCTGTTGTAATTAGAACATTTTCTTTTTCATTACCATAAAAATATGTGAATTGCAACTTCTCTTTGAAGAACTCTTTTCGAATGGTTTCTCCAATAGGAATCTTTTCTAGAGTGCTTATGTCATTATATCAACTATGCCTCAATGCCAAATTTGTTGGGCTCTATAAGTCCTCTACATCTATAATGTGCATAAATAGGACTGGAGTACATATTTCTTGATTGCTTATATATGACTTCTTCAAATTTTAATGAGAGCATAAAACCTTGATTTGATTTTTCATTCCGTATTAGTCTGTAAATTTTAGGACTATATTGATTTCTTTCTTGTTGATGTTAGGTCAAGAGATCTTTTTTTTCCATCATGTAGATTCTTAATATTGCACATGAATATTTCACTTGAAGAATATACACCTTTTCTTTTCTTTTTTGTTTGTCTCATCATGCTTGCTAAGAAATACTTCTTTCGTCACTGGACACTGGTGTTCGACACTTAGACTGATATGTTTCCATCTTGCATTTCAGTTCTCATTTATCTTTTTAGATGTATATGAGATTTTGCATTATCTAATGATCCTTCCATTCATGATGGACTTTCAAATGACCAATCTTTTAATCTGTTTTCTATGTTTTGGCTGATATGAGTCATATGAGTTGGCTCATCAGGTTTAGTTAAGGTTTTGGTGCTAAACTACCCTGATTGCCATCGGTAAATATTTGGTTGTATGTCTTCTTTTCACCAGCTCATCTCTATAAGGGACGATCTTTTCTACACATTTCGGAAGAGGCAGAAGGGTGCAATGGAACCTGAAGAAGTGCAATTAACTGCCGACTCTCTACACAGGTTAGTTTATTGAACTATAGCTCATTAACTTACTGTTGCACAATATGCAAGCACAGATTTGTCGCATGATACAGTTGTATGCTTTCATCAAGAGTCTCTTTTGAAATTGATTTTTTTAAAAAATTGTTTCATCATGAGTCTCTTTTATAATATTTGTAATTCAATCTTCACATAGGTGTTGATAAGTTAGTAGACTTCTATATAACCCATTTATTCCTTGGGTTTGAACTGCTTTTGCTGGGAATCTTAGTACCTTAGTTGGTTGGTTACCTGAATTCCCACCTTGTTGGTGAGGGTTCGATTCCCCACATTGTAATCCCCTCCCCCATTTCCCCTTCCCCCACCCCTAATTTTTTTTAAAAAAAATTGCTTTTGCTGCTCACAACTCTTAGCAATTGACAAAAGGGGGGAGAAGAAAGTTCTAACTTGGAAAAGCTCTTTATATATTTTCTTAAGAAACTCGATGTGTGTATTCCATTTGTGTTTTCTTTAACATTTTTTGTAGAATATTCTATGTGGTCCTTGTCGAAAGACACCAGCCTGCTTCATGGTCAGTATGATGCTCTAGGGGTGCTTCTTGTCTTTCACTCTTTAATGGAGTGTTATGCATGTTGTTTAGCACGTTATCTTCTTTTCGTAAGTGCAGAAAGTGAGTTGTTCTATACATCTAGTGTATGGGATAAACCTGTTACGATATTTTTGGTTTGCAGAATGTTGCAAGCTTTCACTGAGCAGACAAAGGGTGAGAAGGCTCCACCTAATGCAACAGACCAGGAAATGCTTGAAATAGTAATGATGAGGTATGGCTTCCTTTTGCTTTTGTTTGCTGCTTATTTAATATGTAGGGATTGTATAATAGTAGTTAGTACTCATTGTAGAGGATGCTATTTGCCTTCCGTTGCACGTCATGGTTGTAACCTAATAGATTCATTTTTCTCCCTTGTCGCTTTATAGATTTTTAAGGAAGTACTTGCTTGTTTTATTTTGATCTTTTTGGATACTATGAGGTGCTGGCTATACAGGTTTTGCATTGCTTGTAATCACATGTATCTTTAATTTCTATTTTTTTGGGATGAGGAACTACAATTTAGGGAATAGATACAAATCAGAATGGGTAACATAATATTTGTGTAGGAAGGAGGATTTTTGATGCTGGGAGCATTTGGTTTTTGTCATTAGAGCTAGAAGGTTAATAGATGGGACAATGAGGATGGTGGAGTGTGGATGTGGAGCACCATATAAGCTCCTTAACTGATTTTGGCATCACTTGCACCTCCCTAAATAGGTTAAAAAACATGTCCCAGATCTGTTTGGTCACTTGACAGTGCAAAAGAAGGCAATGTACATCCTTTGTTTCCTTCTCACATGGAAAGGACATACTGTGAATGCTGAACCCTTTTCCTACCTCATTTTGTCTATGAAACTGATAATCAGACAAAGATAGTAAACTTCTTCTTGTTGCATAAGAAAAAATGCACATTAAGTATTTTTTCCTTACAAACAAAAGAAAAAAAAAATACTTGTGTGCACTTTCTTTATTTTGATGAATTACTTTATGCGCATTTTAATGGAGGCGCACTTACCTTATCAAAAGAAAAAAGAAGAGGCATGCTTAATTTTGATATTATATAGTTTATCCAGTGGTCCTCATCCTCTTCCGGAAGCAATTATCCATGCAACTTTATTGTATTGGTAGTACTTCTTATGATCCATGAATTTGTTTGTACTGCTTGCCTGCTCAGACAATTACAAGTTCTATTGTGGAGGTATAAGAGGTTTTCATTGTTGACAAACTGCAGGATGTTTTTTCTTGAATGATTTGAACCTTTTGGGTATGATGACTGGATGGACCAGCTATTTGTCATCTCTAGTTAACTGACAAGGGTTTCTGATGTTATACAGAATCTTTAACTTTTTACTTTCAGCTTGCTTCAAATAATTTTGTTTGCTTATCTGGTATTTGTTGAATGTTTAACCAAAGCAATGATACAAGTCTATTGCATAGTTGTAATATATGCTTAACAGACCATGTTTGAATTAGATTAATTTCTTGCTCACATTACTAACAGTTTGGTCCACCGTACAACTAGGTGTATTCTTTAATATCTCTCTTTTAAGTAAGCTTGCTCCTCTCTACCTTCCTCTTTACCTTCACAAGGTAGGGGTAAAGTTTGTGTACACATGATATCACCTTCCCCAAACCCCACTTGTGGGATTACCTGTCTATGTTGTTGTTATTAAGTAAGCTAGCTTTTCACTTTAGGTATGAGAAGGAACTGATGCATCCAATTCAAAATCTTTTTTCTGGAGAGCTTTCTCGTGCTCTTCTTATCCAGGTAAATATACTCCACTCTGTTGCAGACTTGCAGTCAATTCTTTCCGGTTTTGGCATGTAACATTTTTTTTCTGCGTTACAGGTTCAGAAGCTGAAGCTTGACATTGAAGAGTGAGTGAGAGCGACTGATATTCTTGTCCTGAAGTCATAACTTCTGAGAGTTAAAAAGTGTTTATTGTTTTCTTCTCTAATTTTCATATTTTTAAACAGGGCTATGCTGGAGCTGGATCAAATTCTTAGGGCCAACGAAATCAATTTTGCTATTTTAGCTGCTTTGCCCGCTTTCTTCCTCTCTCTTATTGTGATCATGTTGGTGCGCGCTTGGTTTAAACAGGTAAAGTAGCTTGTTTGACATAACTATGACTTCCACCCAAGAATTGATCTCACAGTAACGTGATGAATACTTAATAGTCTCCTGAATCTTCCGCGTCCCCTCCTTTTTCTTGAGGTCATATTCAGTAAACTGATCAGGAATACCCTAAAGGCAGATCAGTGCAGCATCACCAGTTTGAAGCCATTATCACTTTAGAAACATATAAGAAGGCAAATGAATTGTTAGAAGCCTGAAGGACTAAAAAGTTGAATTTTTGTGTCATATATATTATTCCATTAAAAATAATTGTAAAAGGGATCAGGATTTTTGTCACATGAGAGACAAAGAGGAGGAACTCTGGGGGGAGCGGGAACAGGGTTCTATTTCCACACTTATTAAGCATGCTACTTTGTATAAGGACCTTCTTCTCCTCCCCCCACTCTCCATTCACGCAGTTCTTGAAGCCTCTACTTTTGATGAGCTACTACCACTACTTTGAAGGAGAGGTTTGTTTTAATATTATTGAAGGAGAGGTTGGTCATAAATTCAAAGTTCACCAGAGAGAGTACTGGATTATGGGAGGCAATAAGGGAACCTACTTCTGATGTCATCAAAGAAAAAGATCGGAAAGAGTTCCCTTGGGAAAGAGATTGGGGAAGGAGTTTTCTGATGAGGGAGGCTTGTTATGCAATTCACAGAAACAGTTTCTATGATATTATACAATGATCAATTCTTCATAAGTGTACACAATTGTTAGATCCTCTGGATTGGGCACTTTTCATTCCATTTTAAACCTAAAAAGTGGACTCAACTGTGGCTCAGAACAACTTCAGCGGATATTTTCTTCATTTCTCTTTTCCCCTTCTAATGCAATTGACATGAGGAAGTGATTATTAGTTGAAACTACGAAGAAAGGAAATAGTATTAACATATTTACTGGCTGATATATATGATGGATAATCGAGGTCATTTTAGGAGTCTTCGTTTCTCCTTTATATGATGGATAATAGAGCTCATTTTAGGAGTCTTCGTTTCTCCTTTCCCCTTCTAATGCTATTGACATGAGGAAGTGAGTATTAGTTGAAACTACCAAGAAAGGAAATAGTAACATTTACTGGTCGATATATATGATAATATGATGGTTAATAGAGGTCTCTCATTTTAAGAGTCTTGCCATGCTGTGCGAAATCATATAACACCATTAAATGTTGAATAAAATCAGGATAAGAAAGCAGAAGGCAGGGGAAGAGTTGCCCGAATTCAACGACGACTGCTAATTGTGGAAGTAGAGAGAAAGATTATGCAATTAGAAAGCTGCAAAGAGCAAGGACAAGTAAGGCCCTTTGAACTTTACCAGCACCTTTATTAAATCTTTGTACAATAGTATTTGCGCGTTTGAGAATCTCATACTTCTTCCACTATCATGCAATCCATTTTCATCTAGTAAAATTGGAACCCTTTACTCAATCCTATTCCCTTTCTCCCTAACAGTAATGCAATACATATCTTTTGCTCTCCAGTTAGTTTGTTAGATAAAAACTTGGTGCTTGCATGTAATCTGCCATAGCTTGGAGTTGAGTTCTTGTTTTCGTTCTCCTATTCACTTTTTTCGTCTTTTCCCCGAACTCCTCAGGAAAAAGATGCTCAATGCATGTTGGGGTTGGCATTATATTATCTGGATCGCTTATACTGTGCTGTGGAAGGACATGCAAGGGCGACTGGTGAATGGATAAGGTTTGTTTCTCTTCGTCATTTATCTTAACCCATACTTTGTCTGTCATGGATTTTCAAAATATATTTTCTGAAATTTTATTACTCTAATATGACATTTACATGTGAACAGTTTGAGGCAGGATATCATTGACTTGGCGAAACCAGATCTTCAAACTGCACATAAACTCAGGATTACATCACGGATGGAACGGGTATATGACTGCTTGCTTCCGTTACCAAAGACACAGTAGTTTTGCAGTCTTCACATTTACTGTTTCATTCAAACAACTTCGCCTTTTGTATAAATTGGGGGATGATGCCCCCCCTTTCAGGCTCCACCCTTTTCTTTTGTTTTCCGGGGGTGAGATCACCCACAACTGGGTCCTTGGAAGTAAGAGATCACCCACAACTGGGTCACTGCATTCATCTGGTAATATTTTTGCAAGTCTGATCGGAAACAACCTCTCTACTTCTTAAATGTAGGGGTAAGGTCTTCGTACATCTTACCCTCCAGTGGCGGCACCACATATACTTGAGGGTTGTCAACTGACACCCCTTTATTGTAAAATTACTACACAGTAAAAATATTTGGAGTTGTGGAGCTACTATGGATATGTTGTTTTGTACTCTTCTTAAGTCTACTCAAACTTCAATAATTGTTTCTGAACATTTTGTAGAAACAATCTCCTTGGGAATGTTTGTATGAACATTTTGTAGAAGCAATCTCCTTGGTAATGTTTGTATGTGTTTTATGTACTTGTATTCTCAACAATTCTCTTCGATAACAATGCACCGAACCCAATGGTGTGGTTTAATGATCAAGGAAATCGTGAGCTCTCAGGCTCAAATCCAATAGAGACAAAAAAAAGCATAGTTGATTTCTTCTCATTTGTACTAATCTTGGTGGATAGAGTTATTTGATACATATTGTTGATGGAATATAACATATATCTCGCGTAATTATCTAAGTGCGCGTACATTGTCTTGACACCATAGTAAAAATAAAAATCAAAATCAATGGCACTCTCTAGGGGATTAATACAAAGTATGTATAAACTCAATGATTAGGACAACTTGTGAACCTAATATACTAATGCAGCCGGAAGATGTCAATTTTACTAATTAAGGGGGAAGAGGTGTGCATCGCCGATTCGGTTTGGTTTTATGTATTATCGGTTCAGTTTTTAAATATGTTAAACTAATAATCAACTCAATAAGATATATTTTTATCGATTTTCGATTTATCGAATTTGGTCATTAACAATTCGGCTTTCGGTTTAACCAATAAGAAAATGCTTAAAAAAAATAAATATATGACTTTTCTAATAAATTTGATACCGAAAGACAATAATGTAATTTTACAAATGCTCATAAAATATAAACAATAATAACTGACATGAAAAGAACTATACAAGTGTAACACAAAGAGAAATTAAAAGGAATATAGTTCTTATTTTAGATTTTGAATTTCCTATAATGTGAAGTTATTTTAGCTTTTTGCTATTCTTTTTGTATTTCTGAAATGTTTTTGTCAATTCGATTGAATATATGAACACGTTTCAGCTACTACTTTGTATGTCAAGTTTCGGAATCGAAGTTGTAAATGCTAATATTCTTGAGAGCAAAGATTTTCAGTTTCGTTCAAGATCCATCTTTTCTTTGTTAGTACACTGCCTGTATCCTTTTCTTCTCCATCTTGAGGCCATGTCTAATGTTGTGGAGCTTCAGAACGATACGTCTATGGGACAACAGGTAATTTATTTGATTTTAGAGCCAAATTCAAGATTTATTTATTCAAGTTCTACAACTCTAGACATGGCCTTAATAAGATGGTGAAGAAAAGGATGGAGGTACAATTCTTTTACAGAGCTTTAATAGATTTGATTTTAGGGACAAATTCAAGATTTTAGGTTTTGAATCCTAGTTTTTTTTGCGCTTAATGGGTTCAAGATAACATTATTTATACATATTCACTCAGTTTCTTGAATAGATAGATCTTGAACGCTAATTCTTTTTGATAATTAATTGTTCAATTAATTATACATTATGGGTTTTGATTTATGAACCCTAATTCTTTTTGCTTGATGGGTTCAAGTTACATTATAAGAATACAGTACCTACTAAAGATACTGCATGGGGTATCTCTGGGAAAGGGGGGGGGGGGGGAATCTAGCACCATTGTCTACTATTTGCCTTCTTTAAAGTTTAATGCATGTATGATGTGTGTATATTACTGTGGCTCAAGAAGAACACTGAAAATACTTAAGAGGGGTAATATAAAAATAGAGCAAATAATAAACGGACCAACAAACCAAAAAAACTTGAACAATAAGGTTTATTCATGGTTGTTTTGTGTTATATGGAAGTATTTGACGACAAGGAGCTTAAGATAGAAATAAGTTAAATATATATAACATACCAAATGCCAAAAACTAATTCCAGAAGTATCTTCCATTTATCTTGACCTAGACTGATAATCCAATGAATTCTTTTTTGGGAAATTTCTATGAATGTCGAGAAGGCCCTTTTATCAGTGAGCTGTCAAAAATAGTAAGGACATGTTAGTGAACTAAAAAGTGGGGAGGATGATAATAATCTTCATTCTTCTTCCGAGGGATATCCTATCTATCTGGCCTCCATAAGTCTTGAAAACAGGGGTCAAAAGTTTTTATATTCAGGTAATCTTGCTTCATATCAAAGAAAGGTAAAAAAAACATACCAATGGATCTCTTCTCAAAGTAATAAAGAGTCTTCTTTACTCTTGGTATTTATTGGTCTCCTACATGTTAATTCCTCCAAAAGTATGTCATAAAGATAAAATGAGAGTTCTAAGATCAATGAGTTCACATATATCGGAAGGTAGCAGTTTTTTTTAAGCGTGCTAAAAAGAAAATGTGACTTGGTTGTAAGCCCAGCCCCCCAAAAGTCAATCGTAGTGACTATGTTTGAATATTTTTAGCTTAACTTGGAAAATGCAGAGTTGCATATTCTCTACATTTGTGCTTAGTTTATAGACCATTTGTCGAAATGCTCTAAAGATAGAGGATTGAAAGTGCATGATAAGGGATATTTTTTTTAAAAAAATTGTAAGGAAACATTAGCTAGGCTAGTACATATATGATAATCAATTGCATTTTACTGAGTATAGATAATGCTTTTGAATTTCTCAATATAAATAAGTACCCATCTAATGTGCACTTACTTGTGTCATGTTGTTGTGTGGTTGTGATGGATTGTTTGGTATCACCAGTGTCTTTGAATAGTTTAGTGGAGTGGGGATTTAGAATACTATTCTTTTACCAGTCAAAACGAAAGTTTACAGTGCTTTTACCCAGAAAAGGATGTTTTGCTTTATTATACTAATGCAAATTTTGCCTTTCTGAACAATTGATGCAATGGTTATAAGTGAATGCTGCCTTTGATGATTCATCTGGTGTTTTGGGGATGCTTGGTGGACTGATAGTCGTAGATGCTTGTAGTACGCAGTGATTGAATGAGTTTCCCTTCAGTGATTTCTTGTTTGTTTCTTATTGTTTAGAGTTGAGTTTACTTTGGTTCTTCCCTTTTTTCCTTCCTCCCCTGGTAGGCAAAGTGATATTTGCTTCCTTAAGTTATAGAAAAGGAGAAGAAAGAGGAGGTGCAGGAAAGAGTTGGGAAGATGTCAATTAAAAAAATGTGTTTGCAGCTATGGTTGATTTATGAACTATTAACTCAGTTTCTTCGCTTGACTGGTAAAATTGCTGTCAAATATGATCCAATAGGTCACGTTTTCGAGTTGTGAAAACAGCCCCAGGCGGCGCACAGAATACCCTAGTGATCTGAACTTGTAATTTCTATTATGGCTACACCCTATTTGATCTGGTCTTATCACTTATTGTTGTTTAATAGATGGAATAATAGATTGTTAGAAGTTTAATTAGTAGTATCTGTTGATTAAAAGATGGAATAATAGGTTGTGGAGGAAAAAGAAGTCGTCGATGATGACATGGATTACCTCTATGCGTATTATGAGGATGACGAAAAGCTAGAAGACAAGACTTCCGTTTTACTAGTTCACCAAGTCTCCGCATAGGCAACAAGAGATGGGGCTATAATGGTTATGTCAGGGCAGGAAGGCAAGAAGCAAGGCCTGCTCATCGACCAAACTCCCAAGACTTAGGTGCTGGCTTGTCACGCCAGACTAAGAAGAAAGAGACTGCTGTTCCTAAAGAACTGTTGGTCGGCGTGCAAAGAGGGCACTCTTTTTTCCACCCATTATATGTACATTGTTAGGTAAATTTTTACTCCTTCACAGTTTGTGATTGTTTTCGTTTAGTTCTTCCATGGTTTGAATGAGGTGTAGCATAATTAAACGATATAGCATAAATGGTGTTCCTGTTATGGTATTGAGTTTGTTATGTGTATCAGTTTTCTTTTTGTACTCCTAAAATGTTTTTGTCAATTCAATTGAATATATGAACACATTAGTTTATGGAGCACTTAGTTCTTACTTGAATTATCACTTTGTCAAAACACACAAAAATCAACCGTTTATTATTTCATTGAAAGTACTACGTGTTTGCAGTAGTTTTTTCTTGTTTAGTGTTCTACAGAGGTTTAATTGATTTGGGTGTTAGCTGGATTTGATTTTAGAGACAAATTCAAGATTTTAGGTTTGTGGGTTTTGAACCCTAGTTTTTTTGCTTAATGGGTTCAAGATACATTATTTGTACATATTAACTCAGTTTCTTGGCTTAACTTGTAAAGTGGTCTCTCCAGTTAAGGCTGTAGGTAAGTTTGCGTACAATAGACCTTACTGGTTCGACCCTTCCCGCATACTGGAAGCTAATTGTACCGGGCTATTCCTTTTCAACTCATTTTCTTAATAATACAAATAAAGGGGTTGAGCTAAACCTAGTGGGTTCTACTGAACTTGTAATTTATATTGTGGCTACACCCTAATTTATCTGGTCTTATGATTTATTGTTGTTTAATAGATGGAATAATAGATTAATTGAAGTTTAATTAGTAGTATAGACTTTGGTGGAATTGGACAGTGGAGGGTGCTTCATAGTTAGTTCAGCTTATAAGCTTCTCAATAGAGAGTTAAAATACCCTATCGAGTAGCATGTTTCAGCTGGTTGTTAGCCTGGGAAGGGGTGTTGACACATGACAACCTTAGCAAGAGAAATTTCAACCTTTGCTCAAAGTGCTACATGTGTGGTGAAGAAATTGAGACAGTCAGCCATCTATTACTTAATTGTAGGATCACAGAGATGCTATGGAAGATCTTCATTATCCTTAGAGGTATTGGTTGGGCAATGCTAAGAAAGATTATTGAGGTCTTACTCAGCTGGGAAGAAGCAGGTAGAGGATTGACACACAGAGATAGAAGGAGGTCCTTGCTTGCATTTGGTGGACAATCTGGATAGAGAGGAATTCCAGATGTTTTGAAGACTTAGCAGTTCAGTTCAGAGGATTAAGTTGAACTGCTTTAGACTTTTCTGCTTTTGGGTTAACCAGAGATACATAGAAGATACTGCTTCAATGATAGACGCCGTTTTTTTATTTTTTTGTTAGGCCGATGAAGCAGTTTTGTTCTACTTTTTCACTTGTAACTATGGTTTTAGCACAACCTGGGATTTGATCACTAGGCCACATCCTTGGGTAGATTTTCTGAATTTTCTAGTGACAAAAATCTGTAAACAATTGTCAATTGGAAGGATTTGGAATTTGGATAGCAGCTAGTTAAAGATTCTTGATTTAACTATCTTTTGGCGCCATTGATTTAGATTTCATGGTCAGTCCTTATAATGACAGTTAAGTATCTTATCCTTATCAGATACTTGAATTCCGTTAATGCCAATAATTTTTCTTCCTGTTTATATCTTGGTACATGATTATGGCCCGTGTAGCGTTGCTTGTCATCATTTAACGAATAGAATATAATCTTTCCGTTGTACAGGCTTACTGCTGTGTTATTTGATTAGACGATACATGTTAAGCTAATTGAGGTGGATTTTTGTTTCAGACTGAAATGAAGAGCAATTCTGAGGAAATGCACCAAGTTGATTGTGAGGACAATCATCATGGTGTCTGTGCCATATGTTTGAATAAGATAGTGCTCCAAGAAACTGCTCTTGTAAAAGGTTGCGAGCATGCTTACTAGTACGTATATAGAACCAATCTCCATCTATTTGCTGCCATTTTGATCATCACTCCCATGCTATTATGTCTAATTTACTGTTTTGGATAATTTCGATCACTTAAAGTTGGTTCCGAACTAATTATCCTTCGTCTTGTTAGTTATCTCCTGCAATATGATCAGCATGCCTCTGAGAGGATTTATCCAGTTTACTATATAGGTGAACAAATCACTTACACATTTGGTTTGCATCGAACTATCAAGAAAGATAGCTTGTCATATTTTTGTTATTAAGTTATCAATATGATAGTAAATAAATGGCAAATGAACTACAAAAAAAAAAACTTACGTGCCAGTGATTCCGATTCCCTCTGAAGCACCTCTCCATCAGTGGAGTGAAGAAGGAACAAATTTTGTTGGCATTGTTCGGTTTTATTGCTGCAGGGGAATTTTTGCTTTTCTATGTTGGGTGAACACAAGAAGGAAAGAAAGGAAATATACTACGTCTTGCGATTCTATGCTCAATCTACTCTACACACGGAAGAATGTTTGTTTCAGTAGTTGTATTAATAGCCTTTTTATTGATCTTGGGGGATTCGTTTTAGTTACCATTTATGATTGACTTTTGTGCATCAATTGCATTGATCTGTGTTAGTTTTATTAGGTTTCAAACGACCATGAATTGTTCTGCTCAGCTGGACTGAACCTGTTATTTATAGGCGTTACTTGAAAATAGAACAACGGTTAAAATTGCTCTCAGTTTAAACATCCATTTGAATTTCTCCACATCCATCGCTCACTTGATGGAAGGTAACTAATTATTTTGGTTTAACTTTCTTTAGTATATGTGATTCATGATGATGCTATTAATGTGGCATGTGTGGTATTTAATGTACATCCTTAGTTGCACTTGCACTAGTAAGTATGAAACCACGTGCATAATTCTCCGAGGAGGAAAAAAAAGTATTTGCTACTTCTTTTCTTGATCCATCACTTATTTTCTTGATCTGTTAGTTATTATATGATTGTCTTATTCACTTCACTAACATAATGATCTAGTTAATTATTATTGCCTTGGTAAACTAGTTCAGTAAAGGTGGGTTGGAAATGTTTTGGTTTTTTTTTTTGGTCAATTGTGGTGCAACCTGAAAAGGGCAAGGAAGCTTATAAAGAATTTGATCTAGAGAGATCCTCAGCACTACTTGAATTTATTGCAAATTCCGTGTTTTATATATGCCACATGCTGACTTCTAAGGATTCTGACCGTTGTTGGTGTTACTAACTTCCTAGAGATGCATCCAGTTGACCACTGAATATCTAATTAGAAGTCATCTAAATAGGTAATTCTTGATAGATTCCTCGCAATGGTTCTCCTAGTTGAAGAGAGATCTATATTTTCCTTGGAAAGAATATGGTTTGTTTGTCAAAAGCATGTTATTGGATTGTATTCTGGAGCATAATCTTGTCTGGCGTCGTCTTTTCCTTGTTTTTTTTTCCTGTAGTATTGCTCTTGAACATCCCCATAGTTGTGGTTGGTTGTTTTTTATCCTTAGAAATGACACATTGTTTCAACAGTATTCAGGACTACATGTTCGAGGAGAGTGTCTGCCTTCTCCTGAGAGCATCATGGTTCAAACCCTTGATTGTTGAGGGAAAAAAATAAGTCGATGATGACATGGATTACCTCTATGCATATTATGAGGATGACGAAGAGCTGGAAGACTTCCATTTTACTAGTTCACCAAGTCTCTAGGACAGGAAGGCAAGAAGCAAGGCCTGCTCATCGACCAAACTCCCAGGACTCAGGTGCTGGATCATCACGCCAGACTAAGAAGAAAGAGACTGCTGTTCCTAAGCGGGAAGCTGCTGATAAGGCGGCTGCTGAAAAGCACCATCTCTGATGAGTTTGCTCCAATCTCTAATGAATGAAGATCATGACATAACTGACAGTATGTAGTTCCCTCCATTTGTAGAATATTGCCCACCGTTTAGATGATGAGTTTACTAAATGGCATGGACCATTTCATGCCTGTTAATATCTCTCAGAGAAAAAAACATGCCAATGGGGAAGCAAGGACTCTTATTTCCACCATTATATGTACATGGTTCGATTGAGGTATAAAATGTTTGGAGGATTTAGCATTACTGGTATTCGTGTTGCGATATTGAGTTTGTTCTGCGTAGCTTTTTGCCTCTTAACAATATTCTTTTTGTACTTCTGAAATGTTTTTGTCAATTTGATTGAGGTATAAATGCTAATGTTTTTTAGAGCAAAGATTTTGCGACAAACGTAAAGTGATAGAAAACTTGGAGCACAGGAATATCAGTATATTATAGTTGTTGATTCTTCTATTCCAAAAGTTTGAGAAAAGTTACAACAAGCCCAGAAATACTTCTGTTTTCATTCTCCATCTGCACCAAGAAAAGATGTATCAGTTGACTGGTTCAATAGCAGTAAGTCTTTATTTTTTTTAAAAGTAGACCTATCTTTATAAAAAAATACTTATTTCAAGTCTCAAATACTTTTTGATTTCGGCGCGTTAATAACTAAATGGGTAGCTAATATGAGAAGTATTAGCTTTCTGTCGAAACTATCAGGTGTTTACTTCTCCTATCATCATTCAGATAGAAAAAGTGAATGGTTAATGATTGAGATATATTTCCATAAACACTTGGTGATGTTTTTGACTTTGGTTCTTAGTTAAAATAATTGTACCAGTTGACTGGTTTAACATCAATAATTATTTTCTATTTGAGTAGACCCATTTTCATAAAAAAAAAAATTATTTGAAATCCCAAATCAACCATCGTCTCACTAGCCGACCTTGACCCCTGTTATTTTGAGGTCAACTGCACAATTTTTTGTTCATCCGCTCAAATTTCAACAAATTTATTGAATCCATGACATCATTTTTTTTTCTTTTGTAAGTAATTCATAATACTGTCCTCGATAGAAGTACGATGATTTTTTAAGTTTTAGAGGTGAAAATACTCGTAAAACCTTTTAGGGTCATCAAGGTCTGAGAAACAAGGGAATGTTGACCTTTCAAGATGATAAAAGGCTAGAATGTGCGTAGATCTTACCATTACGACACTACCTCATGTAGGTAAAGAAACTGTTTTCGATAGATTCTCGGCTCAGGTGCAACAAATCTCGATATAAAGAAGAAGCAGACAATGAAGAAAATATACTAATAAATAACAAGGGAACAGTGCAAACGTCTACCAAAGAGGAACCAAAACGACAATAAATCATGTGATAATCTAAACACCATAAACAACATAGTATGATATATTATCAACAAAAACCAATAATAAAATAGAAAAATAAAAACTAATTCATCTTCACAATCACCAGCCACCCCCCTAAGCAAGATAATATTACACTACCTTCTATTTAAAATCATAACCTCGATCAGAGATAAAATTAAAATACGCCAAATGAGTATAGAGAAACAAAAACAAAAATAAATAAATTCAAACTACCATTATTTTTAAGGCGGCAAAGGGTTAGTGAGCCCTATATAAAGATTCAAACTCCCATCAGCTTCGTTGAAGATCCTCTGTGGGAATAAGTCTCTATATAAAGATTGGTGTATGTTAATTTTCAAACTCCCATAAGCTTCGTTGAAGATCCATCTCTTGTTTCCACATAAATTTATATCTGAAATAATGTCTAATGTTGTGCATCTTGAGATTGAGGGTCAGGAACTCTTGAACTATTTTGGAGAACATGTAATAATGGGTTTTCTTCTATCTATCCTGTTTAGTAATTTATTTGATTTTAGGTTTATGGATTTTGATTTATGAACCCTAATGGATTCAAGATTTAAGGTTTATGATTTATGAATCTAATCTCTTTTTGCTTAATGGGTTCAAGATACATTATGATATTAACTCAGTTTCATCGCTTAACTGGTAAAATTGCTGTCAAATGTGACCCAATAGGTCACGTTTTCGAGTTGTGAAAACAGCCTCAGGCAGCGTACTAAAGACCATAGTGATCTGACCCTTCCTTGGACCCCATCACGTAATGGAAGATAATTGTACCGGGCTGTCCCTTTTCAACTCAGTTTCTTGTAATATAGGGGTTGAGCTAAAGTTATTGGGTTCTACTGAACTTGTAATTTCTTTTGTGGCTACTACACCCTATTTGATCTGGTCTTATGACTTATTGTTGTTTAATAGATGGAATAATAGATTCTTAGAAGTTTAATTAGTATTATCTGTTGATTAAAAGTTCGATTAATATCATGAAGTTCCAGCTGAAAACATTTTTTGTTTCACTACTCAAGAAGTGATGGGAGTTTTTGTCTGCAGCCCCAGCACATTTTTAAGTTACTCCTTTTCTTGTAAATGTTTTGTTGAATAATCTTCAACCTTGGTGCATATATTGTCGTCTGCTATCTTTATGGTGTTACCAAATTGTTCCTTTAACTTACAGCAAATATTTGAAAAAGGATTATATTGCCTTTCCAGTTAAGTTTGAAGCAAATGGTATAAGAATACAGTACCTACTAAAGATACTGCATAGGGTATCTGTGGGGGTGGGGGTGGGGGAACCTAGCACCATTGTCTACTATTTGCCTTCTCTAACCCATGTATGATGTGTCTATATTATGGTTTTTGATTTATGAACCTTATCTCTTTTTGCTTAATGGGTTCAAGATACATTATGATATTAACTCAGTTTCATCGCTTAACTGGTAAAATTGCTGTCAAATTTGACCCAATAGGTCACGTTTTCGAGTTGTGAAAACAGCCTCAGGCGGCGTACTAAAGACCCTAGTGATCTGATCCTTCCTTGGACCCCATTGCGTAATGGAAGATAATTGTACCGGGCTGTCCCTTTTCAACTCTGTTTCTTGATAATACAAATGTAGGGGCTGAGCTAAAGCTACTGGGTTCTACTGAACTTGTAATTTCTATTGTGGCTACACCCTATTTGATCTGGTTTTATGACTTATTGTTGTTTAATAGATTGTTAGAAGTTTACCTCTATGCATATTATGAGGATGACGAAGAGCTAGAAGACTTCCATTTTACTAGTTCACCAAGTCTCCGCATAGGCAACAGGAGATGGGGCGATAATGTTTATGTCAGGGCAAGAAGGCAAGAAGCAAGGCCTGCTCATCGACCAAACTCCCATGACTGGGTCAGATATGAGTTTCCATCTCTAATGAATGAAGACGATGACATAATGAATTACCACTGTACAGTATGTAGTTCCTTCCATTTGTAGAATAATGCCCACTGTTTAGATGATGAGTTTACTAAATGGCATGAACCATTTCATGCCTGTTAATATCTCTCAGAGAAAAAATTATGCCAATGGGGAAGCAATGACTTTTATTTTCACCATTATATGTTCATCGTTAGATGATTGTTTTCGTTTAATTCTTCCATTGTTGGAATGAGGTATAACATGATTGGAGGATTTAGCATTACTGGTGTTTGTGTTGCGATATTGAGTTTGTTCTGTGTAGCTTTTTGCCTCTTAATAGTATTCTTTTTGTACTGCTGAAATGTTTTTGTCAATTCGATCGAATATATGAACACGTTTCAGCTACTACTTTGTATGGCAAGTTTTGGAATTGAAGTTGTAAATGCTAATGTTCTTGAGAGCAAAGGTAAAATGATAGAAAATTTGGAGCATAGGAATATCAGTATATTACAGTCGCTGATAAAAATGCATCAGTTGACTGGTTTTTCATTTTCCATCTGCACCAATAAAAAATGTATCAGTTGACTGGTTTAATACCAATAATTCTGTTCTTTTCTGATGTAGACCCATCTTCATCAAAACTTTTCTTAATTTGAAGTCCCACATACCTTTTGATTTCGGGGCGTAAATTGATAAGTGGATAACTAATATGAGAATTGTCAGATTTTTGTTGAAACTATCAGGTGCTTACTACTCCTAGTTGAGTTATCATCAAATATTTATCGAAACACACTTTAACTATCAGTTGAAATGAATAACTGATAATTGAAAATGTGTTCCGTTAACCATTTAGTGATAGTTTATATATAAAACTCAAAAAACGAGAAAACTTTAGATATGTTTGACTTTGGTTCTTTAGTTAAAATGAATGTACCGGTTGACTGGTTCAATAGCAATAATTCTATTTTAGTGGAGTAGACCCATTTTCATAAAAAAACTTTTCTTATTTGAAGTCCCAAATACAACCACAATCTATCCTTTAATTTACTGAATCCATGGCATCATCTTCTTCTTTGGCAGGTAATGTACAATACTTTCCTCGATGTCGAGGAAGTACGATGTCTTTCTAAGGTTTAGAGATGAAGATACTCGTAAAACCTTTACAAGTCACTTGTACCAAGGTTTGAAAAACAAGGGAATATTGACCTTTCAAGATGATAAAAGGCTATTGCACGCGATTCTATCTCAGAACTCTCGAAAGCTATCAAGAGATAGGTGATTTGTTAAAGTTGGAGAAACTTGATGCCACATGCACTCTAGTTTCACGACCTCCATTTTCTATCGTCTGATTGAACAAGCTTAAGTTCTTTAGTTTTGCAAAACGAACTTCAGAAGTAGGCCTCGACGATGGAGTGTTCTTTGTGTTCCCTCAAGTGAACGAAGGGTTACACTCATTGGAAGATTATTTGGATCTTGATTACTGCAATCTAATATATGGAGGACTTCCGGAAGACATTGGATCCTTATCCTCTTTGAAAAAGTTGTATCTCATTGGAAACGGTTTAGACATCAGTCCAAACTTAGCAGAACGCGCTACATCTACATGTCACGAAAGAACACCAACTTAGATGAACCACTTCATTCTGATCGAGTGCTTTCTCTAGTTCTTTTGCAGAAGTCACTGTAGTCTTAATAGATATAGGATTGTGTATCCTCTATGGAACATCTTATTAGGTAGTTGGGAGATAGATCTTAGCATGTTTGCTCTTTGTTTTATCTGTATATGTTTAGATGCACATAAAATACTGAAGATGAAATGGACTCTTACCTTACTGTGTCCTTTTTACTTGGTAAGCAAATTTGCAATTTTTTTTTTATCACAATAGCAAAGGCTCAGATTAAAGATTGAATCATTATAAGGAAGTCAAGTAGTTCGTGACTGACTAGCCGATGTTTCTACCTTTTCACTTTCCATGAGTAAAAAAAAATGCAACGATAGCTATGAGAACTAGAGCAAAAAACTTGTAGCGAGTAAAGAACATTTCACATGTTATCATTTGGAATAGTGAAATATATATTAATGGTCTTTATGTCAGATATAATCACATGGGGATGTAGCTCAAATGGTAGAGCGCTCGCTTTGCATGCGAGAGGCACGGGGTTCGATCCCCCGCATCTCCATTCTTTTTTCTTAATTTATTTTTCATCATTTAACATTTTTTGTTCACAAAATTAAATGAAAAACAATAAATATTCGTTTTATTGTTTGGTCTTTTTTCAACTTCTTTTGATTTTTTTTATTTTTTTTCATTTCAATTTCGAATGGATAGTTAAAATTTGAAAAACTGGTTCGAGGATATCAGATCTCACTTTGTGAGATTATACTTTGTATATTATTGTTGTTGGTTTGAGGATATAAAATAGTAATTTACTCACAAATTCGCAATTTTTTCAAGTGAAATTCATGTTAATGATTCAACAAAACGATATGTTAACAAACTTTATGTGGGAGAAGCTGGGGCACTCCGCCACTCCCTCTCTTCTTCTCCTTGGTGTTATTTAATAATTATGTAGTTTCTTATTTTATTCATGCATATTATTTCATATGCTTTGTATCTTTATAACGTATAATACGAAGAAGAAGAAAAATGGAATCCCCTATATAGTTTAGGTGTGTTTCTATGTCTTATCCTTAAAAATAATATTTAAAAAATGTAAAAGAAAAAATTGTATGGGATTATTAAAAGTATAAGGTAGGAATAACCTCGATAGAATATATAATGTGAGAAACGAAATTCGAATGATTTGAGCATGTGCAGAGGAGATGCAATGGACTAGTGCGAAAGTGTGAGAGGGTTGGTTATAGATGATTTCAAGAGAAGGAGATAGGCTGAAAAAGTATTAGGGAGAGGTGACAAGATAAGACATGACGCAACTTCAACTTATTGAGGTCATGACCTTAGATAATATCATTATGGAGGTAACAAATTAGGGTAAGAGGTTAGTTAGATAGTTGCATCGTCTCACTTATTCTTTTATACTATTAGTTGTACTATTAGTCATAATATTACTCTGGTAGTTGTTTATCTTTTGAGTTCGGTTATTATCTATGATTCTTTAACACTTCGATTATCATTTTATTTGTAATGACTACTCCTTAAGATTATTTTTCAAGTTGTCTATAGTACTTCGCCATGAGTTTCTTCATTTCAGTTATTCTTCTCTCTATATTGTTTTGAACTTTTTTTTTCCTTTAGTCGAAGCGATATCAAAAACAATCTCTCTAATCTCTAAGATAGTGAGTACTTAGTGGTAAAATCAGTCTGATACCTCAGTTTGTGGGATTGCACCAGATATATTGTTATTATAGGATCACTAATTGATATAGAAGATGATTTACTCTAAATATAAAACTAAAACCCTTAAATAGTATAAAATTTTAATAAATTCAAAAATAAAATTAAATACCTATTTTGCCCTTTGCTATTAATTTTCCTTTTTACCAAACGGTAACAACCCCAGTGTCTTCTCACATACTATACCTTCTAACGGCTAGTAAAAAAAAAGAGCCTTTTATGTTACTAAAACGTATCTCAACCGTCCGATCAGATTCCATCCAACGGTCCTTATTCAAAAGCCAAAAATATGACCGTTAAAAAGTCAAAAAACGCTCCTTTCGCCATTTTTGTTCCTCCATATAAATCTCAAATAGTTTCTTCATATTTTCTCTTTGTTAACTCACAAATCTGTGAAAAAAACTTCAAAAATTCACAAAAAGAATTGTACGAAAGGGAGAAATAGTGGCGACTCAAAGTACAGAAGGAGGAGAGGCGGGCAATAGTCGTCTCCATTCTTTTCTATCATCGATTTTGACGAGTATTGGTGGAGTTTTTGGACAGAGTAATAATCAGATAGAAGAAGAAGAGGAAGAAGAATTTGAAATGGATCATAATAAAGCTGTTATTCCTCATAATTTACCCAGAGGTTTGTAGGAAATTTTGCCCTTTTTTTTAGCTTCTTTGTGTACTTTTCTTCCTTTTTTGACTGAGTTTCAATTGAATTTCATCTGGGTTTTACGTATTTAGACGGAATAATTGTTCTTTACTCAGAGGTTTGAATGAAATTCCGAAATTCCGCCTGTTTTTTAGCTATCCCTGTTTTTTTTCTTCCTTTTTTGACTGAGTTTCAATTGAATTTCATCTGGGTTTTTCGTATTTAGATGATAAAATTGCTCTTTTTTGGTGTGGTTATTGTGGGGTTTGAATGAAAATCCGGGTAATGTGATATGTCATCTGGGCTTTTCGAATTAAGACAAAAAAAATAAAAAAAAAATCTTTGTGTTTATAGTGGGGTTCTTGAAATTTTTTATATCGGAGGGAAATAGTGATGGATGGTTTTTTTTTGTATTAAGACGAAAAAATGTTCTTT
Organism: Solanum etuberosum; assembly: GCA_029582245.1. Lineage (NCBI taxonomy): Eukaryota > Viridiplantae > Streptophyta > Magnoliopsida > Solanales > Solanaceae > Solanum > Solanum etuberosum. The sequence continues at coordinate 31,844 of JAJONR010003158.1, read as the reverse complement.
CTCTTTGTGCTTATAGTGGGGTTCTTGAAATATTTGAAATCTGTATGAAATGAGCATGATAGATGGGTTTTTTCGTGCTAACACGAAAAAAGTGTTCTTTTTCTGTGTGTTTATTGGTGGGGTTCTTGATATGATTGGTTTATTCTTTGTTCTGTTTTGATTGATCAGTCGGTTTCTTAGATGGTGATGACTGATGATTATGGATTCTTTTACTGATGAAAAGTCAATTTCGTAGTCGATTTTCTTTTGATATTGATGTTGATTGATTGACTAATTGAAAATTGGAATCTCTAATTATATGTAACAAGAACATTGATCACATGTGTCATTTCGAATTCTACTAATCTCTATAGGAGGAGAAATGGGAGGAAAACAGAAAATTGGACAAGTTGCTGGGAAAAATAGGCGTGTACTCGGAGACATAGGCAACCTTGTGATTGCTCCTGCAGTCGAAGGGAAACCTAAAGCACAGGTTGCTCGTCCTGCTACTAGGAGCTTTTGTGCACAGTTGCTAGCTAATGCACAAGCTGAGAAGAACAAGGTGAAGATTTACCTTAACACATTGAAAAAATGGATTTATGAATCTTGAAATGGTGGATGACATAATTTGTGTTTTGTTTCTTTTTGTCTGTAGAAACCACTTGCAGAAGTTGTCAATAAAGTTGTTCCTACAAAGGTACAAGTTAAGAAGAAGGCATCAGACAATCTTGCACCTGAAACTGTTATTGTTATAAGCCCTGACAAGGAAGTGAAGCAAAGTCCCTTGAGTGGCAGAAGAAAAACAAAGAAATCTGGAAAGACTCTCACTTCTACTCTCACTGCAAGAAGCAAGGTTGTTATATACATTTAGATTTTCCCTCTTTATATGAATAGTGTAGTTTTAAGTATAATCAAGTTTCTGAAAAAATGTGTTCTTTCTCAGGCTGCTTGTGGACTTGCCAATAGACCAAAGATTGACGATATCAATGCTGCGGATGTTGATAATCATTTGGCTGCTGTGGAGTATGTTGAGGATATCTACAACTTTTACAAGCTTACTGAGGTATATATGGTGACTCTCTTTTGCTTGTTCTATTATGTTTGTGTTCCACTTTTTAGAGTCTCATATGTTGAATGATTGTTGTGTCTAATCCAGGACGAAGGTCGAGTGAATGACTACATGGATTTTCAACCAGAGCTGAATCATAAGATGAGAGCCATTCTTGTGGACTGGTTAATAGAAGTTCATAGGAAGTTTGAGCTAATGCCTGAAAGTCTTTACCTTACAATGAACATACTGGACCGTTTCCTCTCGGTGAAGACGGTTCCCAGGAGGGAACTTCAGTTGGTTGGCATTAGCTCAATGCTAATTGCTTGCAAGTATGAAGAGATTTGGGCACCAGAGGTCAATGATTTCATTCATATATCAGACAATGCATATGCCAGAGATCAGATACTTCAGATGGAGAAAGCAATTCTTGGTAAGCTGGAATGGTATCTGACAGTTCCAACACCATATGTGTTTCTGGTTAGGTACATTAAAGCTTCAACACCAAATGATCAGGAGGTATTATACTAATCATCTTTGACATAAATGTCCATATGTGTGTGTATGACTGTGGCTAATTTAACTCAATTATGTTGATATTGTAGATGGAGAACATGGCTTTCTTCTTTGCTGAACTTGGTCTGATGAACTATAAGACCACAATAACATGCTGTCCATCAATGCTGGCAGCATCGTCTGTTTACGCTGCTCGTTGTACTCTCAACAAAAGTCCTCTATGGACTCAAACTCTGCAGCATCATACTGGATACTCAGAAGATCAGTTGATGGAATGTGCTAAGGAATTGGTTAGCTATCACTTGGGTGCTGCAGAAAATAAGCTCAAGGCAATTTACAGGAAGTTTTCGAGTCCAGATAGAGGTGCTGTTGCCCTCTTTCCACCAGCAAGAAATCTTTCACCAACTAATACTAATACTACTACCTCTTCTTGAGTTGATTGTTTTTTTAGTTTGGTAGTAAGGTTGTGTTGAGATCATGTTACTGGTGTGATGATCTCTCTAGCTTTTTTAGACTTAATGGTTTGATTTTGGGTTTTGGAGTCTCTGAAACTATGGTTTTTATGATTTTACCTACTAGTGAAGTCATGTAAAAATCCTCACAATATGTGTTCTTTTTGTATGAATACAATTATTTGATTCATTTTTGAATCTGTGCGCTCATTCAACATGATTTTTACATTGAACACTAGAAAATGGTGACTGGAAGATGTTCTCCAAGATTGCCTCATCCAACCAACAAGCAAATTGAAATGCCACCCTAGCACATAATTTCTTTACAAATATTTCCAACACCAGTCGCCTCCTCATTGTGATTTGAGTTTTTTATGTTCACTTTCTTCCAAATTAAATTTTGACACTTTTTTAGAAACTAGTTTTTCAAAAAGATCTGTCACTTAAGACAGGCGCCGCATCGACCCGCCATTTCTTTTCTTCAATAATGCCACTTCAAAAGACACCTATTTTTACGGAAGGAGCCAAGAAGCAATCACAATGGCATATTACATTATTACATTGTGTGTAAAATTGAGATCAATTCTTTCCTTCCTTTTATCAGAGTCCCCTTTGGGACTATTTATATTGAAATCAATTCTCAGATTCAAATGCAGTAATGTTCACATTGGCAGTTCAAACAAGAAAATTGATCAAAGATATCCCTCGTGATCATATGAGTGCCAAGCATATAACTGAGCAAATGCAGCAGACAGGGAGCAAGAAAGGAAGTATGATCAGGAAAATCTATTGTAAAGAAATGTTCAAGAATGAAGCAAGGCCAAAAGCCTATTTCACTATGTGGCTCATGCTTCACAAGAAACTAGCAACAGCAGACAGGTTAGCTATATTGGGTGTGGAAGTACCTAAGAAGGTCTTCTGCAAAAATGAAGAAGAAACCATAGAGCATCTGATCATTCAATGTCAATTCGCCAGATATTTATGGAATAGGCTGCTCACATGGACTCATCAACATAGTGTAGTCCCAACAAATTGGGGTCAATTTATACAACAACATGGAAAGGGGAAGTCTATAACAACCCAAATCTTCAAGATCATTTTGGCTGAATGCGTATATGGGGTGTGGATTGAGAGGAATAACAGAGTATTTGTGAAGAAGAGCAAAACAGAGGAAAGTGTGGCCAAGGAGATAGCCTATGTGACTATTGCTAGAGCTCAATCTAGTATAAAAATTGTACTCAATGATTTTAAATTCTAAGCAATAGGCTTGATTGTTAGAGCTGTAGTAAGATGAGAGTATTACTGAGAACAAAGCATGCTGCGTTAGCTGCTTGATATGTAACGTTTGTAATTAATAAAACAGTTAGTTACCAAAAAAAAAAAAGAAAAAAAAAGAGATCTATTCAAATTTCCTGTCCTTTGAAGTGGCCTTGTATATAAGATACAACATAACTCATTCGAAAAGGTGCTTTAGATGCATGTGGTTCCAAGTTAATGCCAGAGTACAATATTAACAAGAGATACATGTTAGTGCGAACACGAACAACCATGCTCTTCGCCACCACTCGAAGCCAACTTGTAACTGCGTTCCCAAGTATCTGTGGGAGCAGCTTGTGCATGAGGAATATGACGAGGATGTTTCTCTCTCTTGTCACCCCTTACCTGCTTCAGTGCATGCTTAAGTGAAGGCAGCAAAGCTTCCATGCACTCCGCAACTGCATTTGGATTGCCTGGCATATTGATGATCTGAAAACATTGTGAAACGTAAGGTAAAATTCTGAGGAACTCATATAACAAGGAGCAGCAGTTAGAAAAGCTCCTAGAATAGTAAAAGATTTCTAACCAATGAAGGGATACAATTAAATCTTTTGTGTCAATTAGAGCTAGATGCACTTTCTTTACATAGAAGGAACTTATAATGCAGCTCGCACTTGACTCTCCTGGTAAAGGAAGAAAATCTGCAAGTTGACTCACTTATGTTGCTAATTAGCCTAATGCCTCTTCTTGACACATAGATGGTGTGCCTCACAGACCATTTAGCAGTTTAAACTTGCAGGCGTCAACCTTGCGGTCTCCAGTATTAAGGGTAAAACATGAATTGGACAAAAGAAAATATCCTAATGATACCAGGAGAACCATCTTAAAGGAAAAAACAGCAGCAAAAGTTGAGACTAGTAATTTGAAATGGAAAATAATTTAAGTTGAATACGAAAACAACTTGCATCTTGAGATGGGATTCACTATCAACTCAAAGTACCTCTCATCCTTAACTACCTTAAACTATCATAGAGTCGGAGCCCAGCCCAACTGCAAAAGAAAAAGAACGAAAAGCAAATAAAGGAAACTACTATATACATCTATCACTAGCTTCCTGTTGGAATCCCACATCAATGGGATAAGGGGTTCTTGGTCTCCGTATATGGTCTAGGACAATCCTCCCATCATGAGCTAGCTTTTGGGGTTGAGACATTGAGTTGGGTCAAGGTCCATTTCTTTACTATGGTATCACAACAGACAGAGGTCTTGGGATCGAATCTCTTCGCCACCCATTATCAAAAAGAATTTTCACGTGTTTGGCCTATGAAATTAAAAAATCAGGCCTACACGTGAGGCGTGTTGAGAACATAATTAAGCAATTAAATTGTACTCTCTTTAACAACTTAAGCTTTTTAGATGAGATGGTTACACTTCAACATGGTATCAAAATCGGGTTCAGACCAATTCACTGTTTATCAGATATGGGCGTCTTACATTGTCCATGCTCCAAATGTCTAGTTCTGGGTGTAAGGGGGTGTTGAGTCCCACATCGGTGGGCTTAGGGAATTAGGTCACTTTATATGATCTTGGGCAATCCTCGTCTCTAGAGCTAGATTTACGGTTTGAGTTGGGCCCAAAACCCATTTTTTAACATGGTATTATAGCAAAGAAGAGATCTTGCGATCGAATCACAGAGCCACCCATTATCAAAAAGAATTTCCACGTTCTTGGCTCATGAAAAAAAAAATAGGTCCACGCTGGGTGGGGGGGTTGAGAATATAATTAAGGGGGGTGTTTGGATTGGCTTTTTAAAAGTTGCTTATAAGCTAAAAGTCAAAAGTTGGCTTTTAGTGCTTGCAAGCTTAGGGTTAGCAGGTTGTTGGCTAGGAGAACTGGTAAAAGAATGAAACCTTTAAGAGACCATGGTTAACAAGCCAGCTGAGGAAGAACAATCTCCCCCAGCAATACGGATCCTCCCTAGTTCAATCAGAATCGAGAACTGCGGAGAGGTTCTAACCGGCCTAGCCTAACCAACCGCTACAAGTGGGCAGGAAATAGATGTGGTTAGTAAACATATTGGTAACGGAACCTTCTTCAAAAAGGTTCTTACCTTTGTACTCTTTCAACCTAAAAAAAAGTGCTTTTGTCTTTCCCAAACACCTCCAAAAATGAAAAAGAGCTTAAAAGCCAAAAGCTACTTAAAATAAGTCAATCCAAACACCCACTAAGTAATAAAAGTGTGATATCTCTGCCAGCTTAAGTTTTTAGAGGAGATGTCACACACTTCAACACTTCAAAATTTCCACTAGTTGTAATTTTACATTGAAGATATTAATGATTCTCTTTCCCGTTTCTTTCAGCTATGGAAGTGTGATCATAAGTGTGACACCTGTTGCCGGAGGTAAAACATTGTACACCTAAAACATGAATGTACAGTAAAACCAACACACAGAAAAATAGAGATTATTGGATTAGGGAGAGAAGATGCATAAATTGATGACAATACAACCACAGTTCTGACACTTAACACTCAGTTCAACTTGCTAAGCAAATGAGTTCAGTAAAAATGAAAGATGAACCATAGTTCTAAAACTCAACACTAAGATTCGACTTGCTAAGCAAAGGCGTTCAGTCCAGTGGAAGACTAAGATTACAAAGACAGAACCTTTGCTAGTAAACCAATATCTTGTCCCTATATAGAAGATCCTATCATAACACAACTGATGAAACACAACCCTAGTTTTGAGTTAAACTCAAATGATAAGCAAATGAGTAGAGTAAAAATTGAAACAGCGAAAAGATCTATAAAAATAATTGAAACCTCTTCAGGTCAATGATTTTGGACTTGCTCAAAATAGGTTTAGGGAGAATATACACAGAAACTTCACATAAACTTGCAGCAGAACTGTTCTAACTCTAAGATGCCATAAGCTTCCTTTAAAGTAAAGACAATAAAAAACTTAGCCTTAAATTAAGTTTTACATATTAATCTGAGTAATTATAGCACAATGTGCTTGTGAAAATGTATGCTTAGCTAGTATGTCAACTCAGTGACTCTGCGTTATTCAACTCAAAGTGCATGCTTGTACAAATTTAATAATTTTAATTTAGTCAAGGTAATTCGGTTTTACTGCAATAGTTGTCTCAAGTTCTAAAACCACAAATGCCTTCCCTTTCTGTCAGTCTAGCACAATTTTAAGCTGAGCTTATCAACAATATGAGGAAACTTTTGGCTGATTCATGTGGGTGCTTTGGTGATGCATGATAGTAAAAATACAATAGTTTGGACTTCTGGCCTTACCAATGTTGATCCTCTTATTCCAGCTGCTGCACGTGAGAGCATTGCAGAGGGCGTAACCTATGTGAAGATGCATGATTGTGAGTCCACCATAAAGGCAAAATATTATAACCACCTTACATAGACATGCAAATTCCATAGCTGCCTTATGTGAACATACAAAGGTTTCAACCACCGGATAACTGATTAAGAAAATAAAGAAAGCATGTTGAAGATTAAATATCTGATGTTATCAAAAGAAGTCACTTCATTAGTGTTTGACAATACACATCTATTGTTGTTAGGCCACCATAAAGGCAAACAGAAAATCACTTGGTTAACTTGAATTCTCTAGTTCATTTTATTTTTTTGATGACAAGGGAAACCCGCAGCCGCTACCCTTTGGGTGCGCACAGGGTAAAAACCCCGCTCCTATGCGATAGCTCGCAAACCACATAGGAGAGGTAACCCGCACTAGGCAGGCCCAGTGCGACGAGCTCGACCCACAAGGCAAATACCTTGCTTTCGCTGGCAAGGGGTTTCGAACTTGAGACCTCCAACATGGAAGTCCCAATCCCAAACCACTGGGCGACCCCGAAGGGTAATTCTCTAGTTCATTTTGATACTTGAGGAAAGTTGCTTAGGCAGAAAAGGAAAACATCCACTGAATAACTCCACCTAGCTTAGGCAGAAAAGGAAAAAATCAATTACTTTTTTGTCTACGTTGGATTTAAACCCTAATCTTCCATGGTCTTAATTCTAATTTCATCGACCTCAAGGGTAAGCCCATGTGTGATCAACTTTCAAAATTACTCATACAAATTTTGGTATTTAATTCTTGAATATGCTTAGGAAATAGATTTATCTTTTCTTTCCCCAGTTTTTCAATAGAAATGCACTGTGAATAATAACATGAGCATGTGGTTATACACCTAGTTCTATTTTTTCATTCTTTGTTCGACACCCCCACAGTTTCAGCAATCAACTAGATGAAGGTTATACAGACAAGGGAGTCTAAAATATCTGCCAAATTTTAGCACCTGTAATACATATATAGTCTAATAAATTCCCATGGAATACCAGTGATATGAGAACTTTAATACCTTCAAACTTTCTCGCATCATAACATAGAGAAGACCGGGTGTTTCTTTCTGTATCATACTTTTGGTAGCTTCTGGGGTAACATCCCTTGGGGTACAGCCAGTCCCACCTGACTCATCCAGTATAAGTATGAGAGAAACAAGAAGAAGAATGAAGGCTAGAATGACAACTTTGTGTTCTGAAAGAGCCATTTCAGCAGAAAATAAAAATAAATAGACTTATTGCTACTCCAGCCATTGAAATTATACTAGTGAATGAAAACCAGCAAGTCATTTATAAATATTTTATTGCTTGAAAAACAAACGGACCATGGCCATAATAACTAACATACCAAGGGTAAGAATAAGATCCACTTTGTCAACGTCACTCCACTTCTGCAACATGTCTTTAATCTTTTGCACATCATCTGGCACAACAGCTGTTGCAACTATACTTGTCCCTCCAAGCCTTTCTGATGATGCATTGACGACAGAAACTGCCCTTGGACCACTGCAAGATCACATAGCATAAAGAAACTCGGATCATTTAATAATCAAGGGAGGGAAGGTTTTTTTTTTTGTTTTTTTTTGGTAACTAACATTTTGTATTAATCACCAAAGCATCAACATTACAGATCTATAGCTAGTTGACATACTAGCTATCTCACATCGGAGGGAAAAAAAACTACATCAAAACTCACTAGCCAGTCTATCTCCTAAGGCAACAAATCTCTAGCTAGAATAACAAGTTGCGAAGAAACTGTGCTCTAACACTACACATATATGCTATCTCCCTGGCAATGACTTCATAATCTCTGGGTTTCTTCTCAAAGACTCGCTGGTTCTGCTCTAACCATATGGCATAGACACATTCAGTGTACACAATTTTAAAGGCCTGAGCTCTCATTGTTCTTCCCTTTGCATTCTTTATCACTCATTCAGGGAAGGTTTTTTTAATGGGCTCTAGCATTTAATGGGAGCACAAAAATATCAAGTGGCCATGTAAATTCAATCCAAGGTGAAAACAGTGTTAATGCAGAGAAAAGAAAGAGGGAAAACAAAAATCAATTAAAGTAATCAGCCTATGCTAAACTCAAACTAGAATATCTACGCATTTGACAAAATGTTCACTTGCAGATGAGACACTTTAACCAGAAAACAAAAGAAATATCAGCCTATCTAATCAATTGTACAATGGTAGTTCTCTTATCCATGTGAAAATCAAGCAAAAAATAGAAAGAATACAGAAGTAGAGCTAGAAGGAGAAAGAAAGTAAACATGCCCACTGCAGAGTTTCAACTTGCCAAATAATGATTACCATCCTTCCGGTTCTTTTATCATTAGGCATTTAGGATGGTAACTTTTGCCTCTTCTGAAAGCACTAAGTGATATGATCCTAATTAACGATACATGATCCATTCAAACACCAAGTAATATGAAGTAGTCTGCATACTCTTTGAAATATGTAGCAAAGAGTCTGGGTACTCACATGTTCCACTTTTATACGGAGTAATATCAGATTTGCTACTTTTCCTTTTGCATCACTTAAGTGACCCTTTTGGTATGACGAACCAAAAAGGTGTATCCTAATGCGACCTTTCTTTGTGAAATAAAATTTAAAAATGATAAATTTTGCCTCTTTTGGAAGCAGTAAAGTGATATGATCTTAATTAATGATACATGAGCCATTCAAACACCAACTAATATGAAGTAGCTTAATATATATAGCAAAGAGTCTGTGTACTCACATGTTCCACTTCTACATGGAGTAATATCAGATTTGCCATTTTTCCTTTCGCATCACTAAAGTGACCCTTTTGGAATGACGAACCAAAAAGGTGTATCCTGATGCGACCTCTCTTTATAAAAAAGGTGGGGGAGGGAGGTGTATCCCGATTCATCTCTTTCAATTCCAAGAATTGAAAATTGATGTGTCGGTTGCACCATCATGTCTCGGACAAGGAGTGGTAAACTCAAGAAATAGTAGTCATTTATAGTGGCCACAGAGACAAATTAAATAATAGTTCAACTCTTATCAATGGTTGCCAATGACTACAAATTTTGAGGTACTTCCTCTTTTCTTGCAAAATAGTTAGAACTCAGAGGTACCATCTTGCAAAATTTCAAAGCTTCTGTTTCATTTTCTTTGTAACCAGCCTATGATGAACTCAAAATAGAATATCTAAGCATTTGACAAAACGTTCACTTGCAGATGAGACATTTTAACCAGAAAACTAAAGCAATATCAGTCGATCTAATCAAATTGTACAATGCTAGTTCCCTTATCTATGCGAAAACCAAGCCAAAAATAGAAGAATACAGAAGTAGAGCTAGAAGGAGAAAGAAAGTAAACATGCCCACTGCAGAGTTCAATTTGTCAAAGAATGACTACCATCCTCCCAGTTCGTTTATCATTTAGGCATTTAGGATGGTAAAATTTGCCTCTTCTGGAAGCACTAGAGCAATATGATCCTAACTAACGATATATGAGCCATTCAAACACAAAGTAATATGAAGTAGCTTTATATATGTAGCAAAGAGTCTGTGCCCTCACATGTTCCACTTTTACACGGAGTAATATCAGATATGCCACTTTTCCTTTCGCATCACTATAGTGACCCTTTTGAAATGACGAACCAAAAAGGTGTATCTTAATGCGACCTCTCTTTATAAAAAAGGTGGGGGAAGGGAGGTGTATCCCAATGCATCTCTTTCAATTCCAATAACTGAGAACTGATGTGTCAGTTGCACCGTCATGTCTCAGACAAGGAGTGGCAAACTCAAGAAATAGTATAGTCATGTATAGTGGTCATGGAGGCAAATTCTGTGTGTGTGTGTGTGTGGCGGGGGGGGGGGAGTCATTATGAAGATTGAAAAACATGTCACTTGTTAGACGGCTAGCTGAGGAGAATCCCCTAGTGGGTGGAGAAATGAGGAGTCACTGATGGTCTTCACAATGACCACTCTATGCATCTCAATGATAAATGAAGTTGGTTTCAAATTAGATTGAAAAATGACCATCCAAGAACAACTCAGGGTGTGCTTTTTTTAAGAATTTACTGGTTAATATATAAGAACACGCCAAAATGGTCTTAATTCCCTCTTTCTACCTCAAGACAACCAATCTAAGCATATCAATGAGAAATGATATGGGATACGCATGTCACTAACAAATTACTAGCTAACAAGATATAGCATACAAAATGCAAGTAATGCACTCTTTCCTCTAACCTATCAGCATGAATGCAGAAGAATAAGGAAATAGGGGACAAGAAAAATAATCAAAAGAATAAGGAAATAGGGGATTGCCCTCGATAATAAGATATTATGAAACATTGGTATGTATGGAACATAAGTTCAAAACAACTGAGCAACTTGATACAAATGAAAAAAACAGAGGAGCAACTTCCTACTTAGAAATTACCTGCGATCAGGTCCCAATCCTGTGGCAACAGTATCACTTACTGTAAGAATCGCTACCTTGAATTCAGATACTTCAGAACTGCCAGCATCTGCAGCTGCTAGCTTATGTTCTTGTTGGGTGCTACTTAAGTCTGTCAATTGCAGATTCCTGCTCCCAGGGAAATTGCTTATATCAGAAATTAGAATTGCAGACACTAAAGCACCAGCAGGTAGTGAAGTTTCTGAAGCCGGAAGCTCTAACAAAGCATTGGCTGACTTCATACTCAGCAGTCGACTGCTAATTTGATGACCTGTACTCTCAGCTATGAACCTGTAAATCATAAAGAGGGCAAAGAAGCTTTTGATGTCATTCACTGGCCACTGCAACAGTCTGCTAAAAGAGCATGAATGAGGTATTATACTTGATTTAATATTGGGTCTTCATACTCCTGAGTTCCCTTCAATGAACGATTACTAAATCTAATTACCTTAATTAATAAAATTTTGCCTTATAGCAGATTCAAAGAAAAACAGTTCTTCAGAAAAACATTTTACTTGAAAACCTATAATATCATACAGATGAGTTGGGATTGCCTGCCAGTAACTAGATTAGCTTAGGTCCCTCATTGAGGCATATTCATAATCTTCACCTTGTAATGCATTGCAACTTACCTTCTCATTTAACTTCCTCTTGGACAACTTCAACTTGACCCCTCTTCCCTCTTCCGCAAAACAAAATATCAATCAACTGCTCTACTTGGGGTTGACTAAATGAATCTTCTACAAGGTGATTCAGACCCATTTGATTCCAATAACAACTAAATTATCTTATAAGGCGAACTAAGAGTAATATAAAACTGGAGGTTCTCTAAACTTACATCTCGTCCCTACCTCGACATACAAGTCTTTAAAGCAATGCTACGTGGATACAGTCCCACAATATCCCATTTCACGATATGTACAGTTACACTAGAATCCATCCCTAACACAATCTGAGAAAGCTAGGATTTTACAGGCAAACAGTGAAAGAAGCAAAAAATGCACAATCTAGTGACCTATGAACCGTGTTATATGAAAAATAAACATAGGGAGGCATGTAATTATATCATTACAAATACGTCAAATTATGGATTTATTGAAATATTGTACATTCAAAACCACAAAGCAAAGTAAAAGGAATAGCATCCACATCAACTGATTTTTAATTTACTGAATAAGCTCATATATCAAGCACTTCCACCATTTGCAATATGTGATACATCAGACAGAGTAAACAAGAAGGGAGCTTCTTAGATTAAAAACCCAAGAGAACCAGCATTTATGACACCAGTAAGTGCATTTGGAAAATGATATTTTGATCAATGTATTTGGAAATTGATATGAACTACTAAACTTCAAAATTTACCCTCGAAGGATTATAGTTGGATGGAACTGCATGTTCTGAAAGAAAGAGAAACAAAAACAGAAAATACAACACTTACCCTTGATAACCCAACCCATCATTCAACTGCCAGGAGATAACAGCTCGATGGAACTCTGAACGGTGAGGATCTGTCTTTACTGAATGCTTTAGACGAGCTTGCACTCTACAATTGTTAGAAATGGATACTGCTTTACTGAGATTGGACAGCTATAAATCAACCAAAAATTAAATAGAAAAAGGATTGAGGGAAAGAGAGAGAAGAGGGCTTCTGCTATCAACTCTTGGCAACCTTGGAAGATGTGGGTTTGCCCACCCAGAGAGGTGCCTAATGGCTGGAACCACAAAGAGATGGAAACAGACCAAACAGCTCACAGGATTTCCAGGTAGCCCAAATGCAAGAATCTTACTGGAAGTCCTGTCAGATGATCTGGGAAGGATCTCAGCAAATGTGAGAGGCTTTCCTGGTTTCATGAGAACCTGATTTGCAAAGAAAGCCAGTGAGTAATTATTTTCTGAATTTATAGACACAAGATGTGTGCCGATACAAACAAGAAACACCCAGATATACATATATGTACAAACTCCCAGCTCAATCCTACAAACATATACAGGGAGTATTACCTTATGAAAATATAAGCTTCCAAAATCTGTATACAGATATTGCCAGTATTACCTTCTGAAATAATACTCTCCCTTTCTTTTGAAGTAAAGGCTTCACAAAATCCCGGTCTCCCATGGAAACACCTCCAGAGGAGAGAAGGATGTCAATTCCAGAAGCAAATGCATTGTCTAATATCCTCTCAATCTCCTGCTCATCATCACGAGCTATACCAAGATCAAGAACTTTGCACTGATGCTGTTTTGCAGCAGTTAGGATCATTGCACGGTTGGAGTCCCTGATCTGGTTATGATAAACTGAAATTAAGTAAAATACACCAGAGGCGAATGTCTACACCTAATACGGTGTTTAGTTTGCAATTTAGAAACACAAGGTAGACCTAAAATCACATAGAAAGAATTTGTCTCAAAAGACTTACAATCTCTTAGAACCCATGCACACTTAGCAAAAACAGGATACAATGGAAGAAAAAAATCTATAGAGGTGATACTAAATACTCGGGAATATGCTTAATCATGTTAGTACGTTCACTTTGGGTCCAATGTGTTCTATGAGTCTTTTATTCCTCAAAGATATATATGCTTTCTATTTTATTTTTATTTTTGTATATTGACTTATGATAAGCTTAATTAATGGAGTGGCATTATCATCAACTTGTTTGGGATTGAGGCATAATTGTTATATTACATTTGTGATACATCAAGGGTCTCCCTATTCTGAATCCTATGCAGAGTCAATCTTTGTTAAATGGAACAGACCAAGCAAAAATGTTCAAAGAAAATCTATTTCGAGTGTGAATTACTAGAAGGGACATTTGCAGATACTTGTATTCAAGATATTATATTAGTTGAATATAATAGGCAATATTCATGTATTCAAGCAATAACTGTGTCATCCACTAGACCTGCCGAACACTTTAATATCTCCCATATCATAAAAGGTTTAAACAAGGAGCCCAAAGATATGAAACATAAGTATATGTAATAACATTGGCTTCTATTAGAAGTTAGAACTGAACACTTCTATTTCTCCCATATAGTAATAAGATTAGATGGTTAAAATGAGGTGAAAGTGATATACAATATGAAGTTACCTACAAAGTCAGCCAGTCTAAAGCCTAACATATATTCTCAAGTTGAAATCATAGAAATGTGAATGTTAATACTATACACGATTGGACAAGATCAACTTAAAGCGATTAAGAAAAGGCAGACACGGAGTCACATGAAGGGAAGTTGCCTCAAAAGACCTTCAATTCTGCAATCAATTCGAATTTAGCAAAGAACAGAAAATAATGGAAACAAATGATTCATACAGGCAATATCAACTGGTTGGAATTAAGGCTCAATTGTTGTTGATACACTAAAATTAGATGCAACGTCTAACAAAGTTTTTTGGTCTAGTCAGAGACTTGTATGTCAGTGTAAAAATAAAAGATTGACTCAGAGATTCCAATTTGAGATCACTCTTGATTTGCCTTGGAAGACAAATATTTTAGCATTAATGAATTGACCTGAATGGAGTGGAATTTGAAGTCAATTGATATACAATTTTAACACAAGAAGTCCAGCATTTCAATGAACACATACTACATATGGATAGTCTGTGACGAGAATTTATGAATGATGCTAGTATTTTGGCAACGATTTGCTAAAATATTGAAAATTGAATAATGACTTCTTGATAAAGAAGAAAATTAAATAAACATATTTCTCACGTCTGGTAAATGATGTGCAAATATACCATGAGTCTTCACCCATATTAGTTTATCGATGTTCTTTGGCACGATAAATATAGACGACATTGTTTTCAAGTAAACGAGAATCGTGACTTATTTTCAGCAGTTTGAGTTCTTTTTAATTAACACCCTAGTGTTTTTGGTCTTGGTAGAGAAGGAAAGATTTTTTATGGAAGTGTGCTATGCTTGCTACTGTCTGGTGTATTTGGCTTGAAAGAGTGCTACACTATCCCACATAACAGTTTTCTAACCATCATAATGATGCAAGGAAACAAGATTGTTTTATAAGATAGCATTACAGGACCTTCACATGGATTCTTGTGAAATTCATGCTTCAAGATTGCTTCTGTTGTTTATTCACTGTAAGCTCATAGGCTTGACCTATTCAACCACCCACAGGGGGCCCTTTCTCGGAGAGGTGCTTCTTGACAAAAGTACTTTTCAATTCAATTAGAGGATCTAATAGATTTGGGGTAGAAATACTCTGTCCAAAATAGTGTTTGATCGAATCACAAAAGTATTATGACCAAATGTTAACTTTATTATAAAGTTCCTTTTAGTGAAAACAGATACTTGGATGAAGATGCTTCTTTTGAAGTCACAAACTAATGCAGACAGAAGTGTCATTATCATGGCAAACTGAATTGCCACCGTGAGCATTAGATATTTTTTTTAGAAGAAAAGAATATCATAGTAGCTTCTACAACCTGACCGCGATTTAATCTCCCAACTGTTGGTTCTGCAAGCTCATCCCCTGTTGATAAGACACCAATTGTTGGACTAGGGTACACCTGTATATCAGCAATCCAAAATGCAACATGATTGCACAAGAATTGGCATGGAAAAGAGGAAGATATAGGCAGACATTCTGGGTTATAACATTTAAACTGCAAGGAAATAAAACAAATACCTTCACTGCAACAACACCTACTGTGGCGAGTAGACCAATTTCTGCAGCACCTAATCGCTCTCCAGATTTCAATACGATAGTACCCTGTGCAATGTCAGATCCCTGGAAAAGACAATTTTAATGCAGTTGAAAAGAACCAACTTAGCAATCATGGTGGTAGTCATATGGAGTAAGTAATTGAAAGCAATGGTTTCAATTTCAAGGCCTATAGCATCCTTCTCAACAAGAACACCCGAAAAATAAAATTTAAAGCAGCTACAAGGAGAACGGTTCTTAAATAAGCAGTATCCCAAAGAATATTAGAATATGCAGTTCATGGCTCTCAGGGGCCAAAAGAATTTTATGAAGATGCAGTAAGACTGACCTGACTCGAAATCAGTGCGTTGCCATATTTGAGCAAAAGATAACAAGTTAACATGCACTATTAGGCGGTAAGTTGTCCCAAGTTCAGACATGCCAAAAGACCAACATGCCTATTAAGCTCACTTATCCCTCGTATGGACTATCCCGGGGTAGCACAAATTCCTAATAGCCACACCAATCAGCAGTAGGACAGCAATAGACGTCAATCAGCTTAATGTATCGTTAGGTCTGAGGGTGCAGCTCATTGACAGACATTGTATGAATTCATTTTCATTTTTTTATGACGGTAGTGCCGGGAGACCAGCTTGAGCCCACCTCGACTAATTCCCCTGGGTACCTGCTACCTCTCACCAGCACAGGTACCGGGTAATTCTGTCCACCAAAGCTTAGACAGATAAGAAGAAACACCTAGTGTTTTTTGTCTCTGTTGGGATTTACAGGCTCTAGTTAATACAACTAATCACTTCAACAGATAATAGCACTTACTAAACTATGTGGATTATTTTTCTGAAAATTTTCATGCCAGTATCCAGAAGTCTACCGATCAACCATCCAGAAATGAGAAGTCATTCTGCCACATCAGTCATTCACACTAGCTTGCAATCAGCACAGACATCCATATAAGTAAAATAGCTTTTGGATCACATGGTAAAATAATTGTCCAATTAATCTCCACTACTTCATCTATTTGTTTTAAAAATAAACCAGTTGTTTCCTATACAAAAGAAAATGTTTTGCTCTACAGAGAATGGAACACTATCAAAAAGTTGCTTCTTAAAAAAAAAATCTTCCAGCTACAAGCAACAAATTCCAAAATGATATTCAAACAGACATTATTTTCCAGAAAACAAAAAAACACTAAAATCAAACCAGCAATAAAACTGCTCTACAATCCGAACTCCATTCTACCAAGGCATAAGACATACCCAAGGTACGGCATCAAGTTCTTACCACTGCACGAATATCAACTCCAGGGCTAGTTTGCTTCAATATTCGCACTCGCTTCGGTTCAGCTGAAGCAACTGAAATTGATTCAGTGTCCTCTACTTGCACAATAGCATCAGCACCATCAGGCACTGGACCTGGATAGTTGTACAGCATGGAAAAATCAATTGACACCAAGACAGTACTAGTTGAATGACCATTTGTCGAGAGAAATAGAGTCATCTAGCTTCTAAACCCACCAAAATAGAAATTACATCCACCGAACTGGACCAGATTGATTGCTCATTATCTTCAAGGGGCTTGTGAGCTAGAAATTCCAGTTGCAATAGGTTAATAATATATTAAGGGTTCATTTGGTTTGGGACTAATTGTGCGAGGACTATAACGCAGGAATTGTTGCGTGAATGATAATGTGGGGATTGTGTGCAGCAAACAATAATGTAGAAAATGCTTAGTGAGCATGGATTATGCATGGATTGCTTATTTTAGGTGCATTTTTTTGTCTTTAGCTAATCCAACTCATGTATTGCTAACACATGTACTTTTATTCCACATTCTATTCCACCTAAAATAATATTTTGATTCCTGCATAGTTTATACGGTATTAGCAATGCAGAATTTATTACTACAAACCAAAGGCTACATCAATTATGTGAAGTTCAATACCACCAACCAAATCTGCATTAATTATATGAATACATACACACAGCAACACAAAGAGGTTATTTTCAGAATCAAGAATACAGATAGAACATACAACACAAAAATAAATAAATGCATACACACAACAACACAAAGAGGAGGATTTTCAGAATCAAGAATACAGATATAAAAAATATAGAGATAATACAGCAATTTCGTTACTTAAGAAGAAGAAAAAAGCTTTGAAATTTGGGAGTTTGAGTTCTGGTTACTGTTCGAGTTCCGGCGATTGAGTTCTTGATGTTTCTCGTTGATTCTGACATCAAAATTTGTTTCGTCACAGTTGTAATTTTATTCTCTGTGTTTTAATCTTCAATATGGTTTTTAGTTTCTTAAATGTTATGTTTAGGTGTTTTTTTTGATTTATTGTTTCATTCAAGCTCACTTGTATTTTTGAGTGATTTATGCCTTGGGTTCTTTATCTTTGCTTAATATTGACAGTCGAGAATTTTCCTCATTGGTTGGTTTCTTAGGGGTAAAATAGCATTCTTGTAAATTTCATTTCAGCTAGTTTGGTTAATAATGAAGTCTCAGTCCATATTCCAATAAAATGACTTCTCAGTCTCAGAACAAGTGACATGCATATAGATTCAGCACATAACTGTGACTCTTCAGACTTATATCCTAAGACAACATAAATGGTAGTAGTAAACATCGAATAAATCTTTTAACAAGATAATTGCCCAGACCTTAACACTTCTACTATCCTTCCAATTTCAATGATATCAAGCCACAAAACTCACACCCTGAAGCTCAAGGCAGAGCCTGACTATTACCGAGGATATCATTTAATAGGAGCTTTCATGCCTAATAACAGTAGAGGTTTTCTAGAAAACCCCAAGGCCAATTTAGATTTTCTTTGCTTCGTGCCTTATTTCTGCTCTAACAAGAACTCTAAGATGAGGGAGTTAGAAGTCGGATTTGAAGCAGGACTTTCCCTATATGACATGTCCTGCCTCAACTTTATCCCTACAGCTTCAATAAAATGGAAACTCAGTCTGAACGCGGCATCTAACAAGTGGTCACACCAGCACCTACTAACAACACAATATATGTTACAGTTAGATGTCAAACATCAATGTTTCCCTATAAGGATGTTTCTTTGCTTGTTTTTAGATATAACTCTAAATATCTTACCAAGATCAACAAGAGAAAATATATTTGTCTAGGGATAAAGCTATAGAGCTAACACTATCAAAGGAGCCACAATATCTGAACAAACAGACCTCCAGTAGTTACATATGCAACAGTCCCAGGAGTAACCGTCACACCAAGTGCATCATTTCCTGCTCTTGATTCAGTAATTACAGGATATTCACCAGGTCCATCAGCAGCAACAACAGCATACCCGTCCTGCAACAGGTCCACCCAAAAGAAAGTTAACCATACCCCTCAAAGAGGGAGGCACCAACATAAAAGAAACTATTTATCAAGATGCCTTCTGTTGAGCTATTTTCTGCTTCCAACTGAAGTAACTATTGTGGACTATGATTGATTGCTCTTCTATGAAGCAAAATCATTTTTGGGGCCTGAATAAAGGAAATTAGTCTATAGAAGATTCATATAGAGTTATAGACATAGTTAATGTTGTTATGCGTCATACATTCGTTGATTGAAAGGGTTTTTATCTCCTTATGATCTTGAGCAATCCTCACCACACAAGCTAGCATTTTTTGGTCAAGTTAGCCTCAAAGTCCATTTACCAATCCCATCTATTTTAAATGAGACCTAGTTGATAGATTGATTTAAGGGTCAAGGGTAGATGAAAACCATTTCGATAGCAATAAACAAAAGGCCACCAGATTTGGAACTCATGATACTGTCATTCAAACAGTGGCCTCTTAACCATCAGGTTGTCCATAAATGGAAATTATCCTTCCTTCGCTACCTAGCCCTCCCATGAATGGGTTTTTATCTCCATTTGATCTTGAGCAATCCTCACCACACGAGCTAGCTTTTTGGGTCAAATTGCCTCAAAGTCCATTTTCTTTACCAAACCCATCTACTTTAAACGAGGCTAGTTGATCAATTGATTCAAGGGACAAGGGTAGATGAAAACCCATTTGGAAAGCAATAACCAAAAGGCCACCAGATTTGGAACTCGTGATACTGTCATTCAAATGGTGGCCCTCTTAACCATCAGGTGGCCCATATAAGGATAATGATCCTTTTTTCGCCACCTAACTAGTGGCGGAGCCAGAATGTTTACTAAAGGTGTTCAAAATATGAAAAAGTAAACACAACCAGAAGCCAAAAGGGGTTCAGCATCTAATCCCCATATAAACGATGTAATTTTCCACCAAAGAAAGTTCAGATGAACCCCTTGGCCCTATCTGGCTCCGCCCCTGCACATAAACCTTCCAACCCCCCAACAATCTAGGCACCCCAACCTGCGAAAAGGGGCATTGACTACCTAAAGATAACAACTTTCCCAGAAAACCCATGGCATTAATTCCAAAATTCAACAACTAAACACCAATAAAAATCAATTAACACTAACATAAATAACATATTTTCCAATACTGAGCAATACCCATTTGATAAAACAGTACATAAGTGTGAAAAAATAGTACCTTTATAGATGCCGGATATGGAGGAAGAGGGTCAGGCGCAGTGATATCCTCAGCCAAAACTTTGCCTAAAACCTCATGAATAGGCAAAGTCACAGGCGGCAAACGCTGAGCCACATTTAGCACAATCTCAAGTGCTTCTTCAACAGTTATCATCTTGTTTGTGTTAGTTGAGATTTGGGTTCCTCCATTTTCGCCCATTTTTTTTTTAGGTCTTCAACACTCCAAATGAGTCGATGAACCAGTACTTGCCACAATAAGGTAAAGAGGGGTTTAGAAAAGATTTATAAATAGCTCCAATATTTTTTTTACTTTTTTTTCAAATTGCTCCAAAAAGATAAATAAATAATCCTAAACAAGATAAAGATTCCAAGAGATGAAATTTTTTATTGGTTTTCTGTCCTTTTCTTTCAATTGAAATGGATTTTCCTTTATTTTCCACTTTCAAATTCAGAAAAGAAAAAAAAAATGTTGTTAGTGTTTGAGAACACATATAAGCTTTTTCGTGTGTTTCAAAATAAATTATATTTTTACTAGTAAATGAGCTCGTGCTTCGCGCGGTTTGAACATTATTTTTTAAAATTTATTAGAATAGAACTTTTCTTGTATTTTGATGTTATAGTATTTTTATATAAATCTGTTTTTAAGAGTATAGAGTTTATTCAATTGTAGTTTACCATTTGTTTTATTAAAAGAAAAGGCAAAATTACAAATCATAACAGTATTTTCTACTAATTTACATAATTTCATTTTACAGATTCATTAATTTGCTTTTGAAATTTTACAATGGAGTTTATTTTTATCATCTATATGCATGGTTACATAGTGTCTTTAATTAGAGAGTCAAATAAATATTTTTCTCAATATTCTTCTTTGCAAATTTCGTTAGTATAACACTGTCAATTACTTTCAAAATATTAAATATTTTTAATATATATATATAACTAATGTGTTTATCAAGAGTAAAGGTTCCATAATCATATGATATACCAATAAGTAATATGTAGTCATTATGTGTTTTAAAATTAAAATGCAATCTTCCAAAATCCAAATTTCATATGTAATATAGTTATGATAGTATTTTGGAATTGAAGTTGTGCACAAACAAAACATTAAGGATACTTGAAAAGGATGAAAGAGAAGTAAGGGATAATGGGAAAAAAGTTCAAAAAAGTATTTTGGTGTGAGAGAATAGTCATCATTGTGCATCATATAATTGTAATTAATTGCTAGTTTTAATCCTATCATGTGACTTTCTAATTTTTTTACTCCTGTTAATATTGAAATTATTATGACAACAACAAAAAATCATATAAATTTTTAGGCTTGATATCTTGGAGAAGAAAAGATTTCTTTGTAGAATGTTGTAAATAAATGTATTCTGTAAAAAGTTATTTGTGAATCTACAGTAGTTGGATTTACATAGAATCTGTGCTAACAAATACTTATAATAATAACTTTACAGAAACATAAACAACAAACTTTAAAATATGTACTCATAAACAACAATTAATATCATAAGCATAAATTAATGACTGTAAAAAAATATACCAGGATCTGTAACAATAGAATGAAACAGAAAGAAAAAATCGCGCCCACTGAATGCACAATGTCTCCTTAAGAAAATCATTCCCCTCTGGTACCCGAGGTTTATAGAAATAGATTCTCTCAGGATGAAACAATTTTATTCACAAGTGTAATGATAAAAAACAATAGTGTCAGTGAGCCACTCAACAGGAGCAAAGTATACAAATATTTAATTGTGCAGAAGAAGAAGAAGTAGTTCATAATCAAATATTTATTTGTGCAGAAGAAGAAGAAGTTCAGAATTTTCATTGTTTTAAAATGAGAGGAAACCCCTCTATTTATAGACAACAAAGGGTAGTGTGAACAAATGCTTATTGTGCCTTACCGGAAAGGTCACTACTCTTTGGAAAAGTCACAACTCTTCGGAAAGGGCACAACCTTTCATAAATGTTACAACCTTTCATAAAAGTCGCAACTCTTCATAAAAGTCACAATTTTTCAATAAAAGTCGCAACTTTTCATAAAAGTCACAACTTTTAATAAAAGTCACAACTTTTCATGAAAGGGGAAGAATAATTTTGGAAATAAATAAATTAAAAGGGAATCCTTGTTTGTGGTGGTGCCACGTAGGCGGGCCTAGGGTTCTCTTATATATACATATATATGATATATTTTTCATAAAAGTCACAACTTTTCATAAAAGTCGCAATTGTTCATGAAAGTCACAATTTTTCACGAAAGGAGAAGGCTAGTTTTGAAAATAAATAAATTAAAAGGAAATCCTGGTTTGTGGTGGCGCCACGTAGGCAGGCCCAGAATTCTCTTTTATATATATATATATATATATATATATATGTGTGTGATTTGAGATAAATTATTAACAACCTATTAATGAAAAAAAAATTTGTTCTATTTCACATAATTTAAAGTTATTCTTTTACCCTTTTTCACAATAATTTTTTTATTCATGTACTCAATTAGCACGGGTGCCTAATTAAAATTTGGGTTTGTTTGACCATGTGATATGAAATCATTATATAAAATCATAATATGTAGTTAAAATTTTGTTTGGACATGCAATTTAGACTTTTTGTGTTGTATGTTTTCTCATAAACATTAAAAAAAATCTCATAAGTTGTGAGACTATTAAAATTGTCTCAACTCTTTTTATACAATCATATCAAATCAGCAAAAAGTTTATAAAATCGTACAGTACACTATCACAAAGCTATTCTAAAAAAATACAACATTTATTGATCAAACTTAATTAAATAAAAAAATAAAATTGAACATAAGTTGTAGTTTACTACTCCCTCCGTCCCATATTAATTGATCACTTCTCATTTTGTACGGTGCTTAACAAATCATAAACAAGAAGATAATTTTACTAATTCACCCCTTAAAAAATTCTTGAAAATTTTACAAAACAAATGTGAACATTTTCAAAAGAGTTAATTGCAAGGATGATAAAGGAAAAAATTAATTAATGCTTTCTTGAATTGGTAAGGTGATCAACTATTATGGGACAACTATTTTTAGTATAATTCACAAGTAATATGGAACAGATTGAGCAGTCTTTAATATAATCCTCTCACGTAGAACATACAATCTTCTCACGTTGAACTTGCATTTCTCGATCATATGATCGAGAAGACGAACCAACAATGTTTCTGTAACACTCCGGAAAATTTTTGAGCTAAGACTCGAACCATTGTTCGTTGTGAGTAAGATTTTACCAAGGAATTTAAATTTTCTTAAGTATTAAGGTCACTAGATATAGCACCTTGAGTTCCAAAAAGAACTAAAGAGAGTTCATTCAAGTCATTCCTAAGTTCTTTTAAGTTTTTGGTCAACTTCAAACGACCATAACTTTCAGTACAGGATGAGTTAGGAGACCCATAAGATATCAAATGAAAGATCTCTGAGTCCTCTTTCCAACGCCACCGAGTTTACTAATTTTCGAGCTCGTATGAGGGAGATATACTCTTTTGAAGTCAGGTTGTCCATTTAAGGAAAGTTACCCGAAAATATGAGGGGTATTTTGGTCTTTTCCTTACCCAATCAGATTAAAACGAAATATGGTAATATTTAGGGGTTTAAACTGATTTGATTCAGTTTTCACAAATCCTAACTACGCTTAGGGTTTTAGAAGAAAGTTCAAGAAGAGAAAATAGTAAAAGGTTCAAGGCGTTCGTCGAGATTTCTTGCAATTTTCGAGGGGTTTTCGCCAAGAATTCGATCCTAAGAGGTATGTAAGCTTCCATATTGTTGGGTTTGTTCGCCCACACGCCAATCATGAGTTTCTTTTACGAATTTCATGCATGAGAATTAGTATATTGATAATCTTGTTGAGTTCTTGAAGTTTTGTGCTTCGTTCTTTGATAATGAAGTTCTTGTTGAGTTCTTGAGGCGAGGGTTTTCGAATAAGATGAATTAATTGATAGTTCCTTGTGTGGGTTTCACTGAAATTGTTTTGGATTAAAAGAATTCGTGAATTTTGACCTTAGAGTTGCAGTAGGTATGAGTTGATTCGAGTTTGGGAGAGGAAGAAAAGATCGGGTAAAAATATATTCCCAGCTCCGAGTCGCAGAGGTGTTTTAAACATTCAGTCCTCAGAAAAGTACCCCCCTCTCCGCATCGCGAAGAGGATACGGAGTTCACTGTCCCAAAACTTATTTCGCGATCAAAAATTTAATTCATCTACCGCGTCGCGCCAATGTCCTTCAGTTTGTGTCTTCGCTCGTTTCTTATTATCGACTATCTAAACTACATTTAATCATTGAGATATCCTATATATCAAATCATTAACCTTGAATTCATAATTCAAATTCAAGGAAGAGTTAAGAGTAGAGTTCAAGAAAGTCTTTGAGTTAAATTGTGAATCCTTTGAGATCAACTATCGATTTGAGCTAAGTTTTGAGGAAGTAAGTATGAGAATGAGAAGAGTCGTATACATGAGTTCCATATTGTTATGTAGACCCTTGAGTCAAGTCGTTCATGCCCATAAATTTCGCATGAACTCCATAATTTGAGTATCTTTGAGAGGAGTAGTATCTTCAAGTTCTAAGTCTCGAGTATTGAGTTCCTAATCCTTTTGAGGTTATGTTCCTAATCATGGGACTACTACATGTTACCCATGAAGGTCCTTGAGTTGAGTAGTTCATGCCCATAATTCCGCATGAACCTTATGAGTCGAGCAGTCTTGAGATTGGAAGTATCATTGAGTTCTTGAGTTGAGTAGTTCATGCCAATAATTCCGCATGAACCCTATTTTGAGAAATATTTTGCAAACCTTTTTAAAACTTGTTTTAAGACTTGAGCATTTGAGTTTGAGGAAGCGCAGAGTTGAGTTCATTTTCTTTAAAAATAATATATGGGAACTAAGTATTACCAAGAGTAAATGTTTTTACTTTTAAGCAGAGAGGACACACCGATTTCCAAAAGAGTTTCATGAGAAGTTTTTAGTACAATCTCTTTTAAGAGAAATATTTTTAAGTAATAATCTCAAACCACAGAAAGAGTTATGTTTTTAAACATATGAGCTAGTTATATTTTGGGAGTAGTATTGAGCACCGATATGGGGGAGAGTTCAGACAACTCACATCCCCCATAAATCATGTAGCCAACGTGGGTAGAAAGGGTCATACTTTTTAGATGATTCCTTATTGATTTTTAACATAGACTAGTGGATCCACTCAGTAGTAGGTTCTATACCCTGACAAAGTATAGGATAGTTCTGGCAGCGTGGGCTAGACGCTGTATCATCACAGAGCTCATAGTGATGGTTGTCGGTTAGAGAATCTCCTACAAAGTTATATTGTATTTTTATATACAAGCCGAGTTATTATTGTATTTTCATACAATTGAGTTATTATTGTATTTTTGCATACAATTGAGTTATTGCCAATTGTTTTAAAAGCTTTTCAATTATTGCATCTTTTATTGTTTCTTTATCTTGAGTTGAGTATCCAGAGTTGAGTAACTTATTTTTGAGTTGAGCCCTATTTCTATGAGTTGAATTGAGCTATGTTTCACTGAGTTGAGTATCTTACTATTGAGTTGAGCCCTGTTTTCTCTGAGTTGAGTTGAACTATGTTTCACTGAGTTGAGCCTTATTTTCTCTAAGTTGAGTTGAACTATGTTTCATTGAGTTGAGAAGAGGTAAGTATGTTTTTTTTTCCATCAGTTCAAGCTTATGTTTATGCTTTAGAATTTCCCTTACATGCTCGTACATTCCATGTACTGAGTCATTTGGCCTGCATCGTTTCATGATACAAATACAGGTATTCAGGATCATCAACAGGCGTTTCGTTGAGGTCGTGTGATATTTCAGACAGCTTTGGTGAGCCTTCTTATATTCCGGAGGACTTCACCTTTACCTTACAGTTAGTAGTTTTGGAGATGGCGTGGGTCTTCTCCCGATATTCTTCTGTAATAGTAGAGGCTTCATAGATAGACAATATTGAGTAGTTTTCAGTATGTATCTTCTTTAAGTTGTTTTTATAAACTCTGAGTTTATCTATTGAGTATTTTTCATATCATTGTAAAGATTGAGTATTTAAGTTATTGAATTTATTCCAGTTTTAAGCTTTTGTATGCTTGAGTTAGTCTTCCACTTGTAGTCAGCCAGGATGAGGGTTTGCTTGGGGACCAACAATGGTTCTCGAGTGCCGGGCACGTCCAGGGTGTAGGCTTGGGTCGTGACAGTTTCTTTTAGCCATTTGTTAGTCATGTGATTGGTAAATAAATTTGATAAAAAATAATGATTTTGGTGAATATAAATGGCAAATTAAGAATTGATTTGAAGTAATAATAAATTTTATGTTGGTGAGAATAATCGTTATATGAGATACAATTGATTTAAAAAGTAGTGATATGAATTATAAATTTTGTTTTATATGAAATAAATAATTAGTAGATTTAATGTGGGGTTGTTTTTACAAAATATAATTTGTGGATTAATTGTTGTATTTGAAAAATTCAAAATCATGATTTGAAATTTCCAAATCAAGCTTTTTAGATATTTTGAAATTTCATCTCATGATATGAAATCATGATATGAAATCAGCGTACGATCGCATATCCAAACGCTGATTTCATCTCATAATTTCATAACGTGATATGAAATCACATGTGCAAAAAACACCATTAATTATACCTCCAACTTAGACTACATCTTTAAATTATAATGCATTGTTTGGTTTGATGTATTGGTATTAGTAATGTTTGTATTAGTTATGTTTGCATTATAATGCATTGTTTGGTTTGACGTATTAAAAATAACATGCATGACATAATTTCTAAAAAAAACATTTATAAAAATATCCACAAATGTGGTAGAAAATATGTAAAAATAATGGTTTTAGGGACAATTGTATCTTTAATCATGCTAATGCATGCATTATAAACTCTTGCATTACTACTAATCATGAATTTTCATGTATTACTAATACACATTTCAGTTCACAATAGAGTGTATAACATACAATTCAAAATTATACTGATTTTAAGTTAATACATAATAATAATTAGATTAATGATTAAATAGTTAAAAATATTTAGTGAATTATATATATTAGTAATGATTATATATATAACTTGAGTAAAAATTAGTAAGTTCATATGAATCCTATCTTTCATATGAATCCTATCTTTCATATGAATCCTATCTTTCATATGAATCCTATCTTTCATAATAGCTCCGCCACAATTTTCTTTCGGTCAT
The DNA here is from genome assembly GCA_029582245.1 of Solanum etuberosum. Taxonomy (NCBI): domain Eukaryota; kingdom Viridiplantae; phylum Streptophyta; class Magnoliopsida; order Solanales; family Solanaceae; genus Solanum; species Solanum etuberosum. The sequence continues at coordinate 4,312 of JAJONR010003158.1, read as the reverse complement.
TTTTCAACATTACTAATAAATGGTTAAATTTATATATATTTATCTACGCTAATAAATGCATGATATATATTTTTATATACCGCTTAAAGTTTAATCACCATTAATTAACATGGATCCCCACATTATTAAATAATTTAACTATAACAAATTTACACGATTTAATATAAATATCATATATGAATAAATATTTAAATTGATTATTAATACCTCAAATACAGTTATTACTAATCATAAATACTGTAACTAATAAATTTATTATGTTTAAAATATGATATAATAACCTTATCATTTTATTACTAATTAGTAAATACTTAGTCAAGTGAAACATGAGCAAATTTTGAAGAAATTACCTAATTACACAAACACTTCTATCGTACTTATAATTATCTTCATAGTCTGATATAATTACAATTTATCTTAATATTTAATAATCTCATATGAATTCTTAAGTCAGATAAATGTGAATCATACTAGATAGTAGATACTCACTATTTACATACATCTGATGTGATTCACATGTATCTGGACACCAGATATGCGAGTGAGATATGAAAGTGGCGAGCGAGATTTGTTTATTTATCTCAAATACATGCGAATCCATTTGGATACCGTGCATTTAGAACAAATTACACCTAATTTTGACCTCATGTATCCTGAGATAGATTTATCTCGACACACCAAAATATAATAAGATTCATAATATCACAAACTAACATACTTGCATATATCTAAGTAATTAACTCATAAGTTAGTGAAATCTCGATAAGTTACCTAATAAAAATAGACAGAGAAACCACCAGAGAATGTGGTGTAGTGAATGACTCTGTTTCTTCCTAAATCAGCCCTTCATTAGAGGTCTCACGTTCGAAGATTGAATATGAATTTTTTTTTCCATTAAAAACACTATCTCCGAATGAATTTTTACGTGACATGAATCTAAATTAGTCCGTCGAAAAAAAAGAAAAAAAAAGTATGTCATAAAACATACTATTTTCCTAGTAATCACACTTTCCATATTTTTCCTACCAAAGTTCTTAACGCCACCCAAATTAATTCGAAAATCTCCGACCATTATTTTCTCTTTCAATCTTCCGAACAAAATCCAAAACCCTAATCAAATTTTCATTCTCAATCTTCCCATTTTTTGCCCTAAACTTTCCAATTAATTCCCTCTAAGTCCCCTTCCTCCATGAATTTCCCCTTCTCCAAACCCTAACAAACCAAAAAAAATCCACAATTCACAATGTCGGAGCAGCCGATTATCACCCACGTCTCCGACACGAGTCCGTTAACCCGGGCGACGAGTTCCCGGTCGGTGACGGAAACGGTAAATGGTTCACACCGGTTTGTGATTCAGGGGTATTCATTGGCGAAAGGAATGGGAGTTGGGAAACACATCGCGAGTGATAATTTCACCGTTGGTGGACATCAATGGGCTATTTACTTTTATCCTGATGGGAAAAACCCTGAGGATAATTCAACGTATGTGTCACTTTTTATTGCTTTGGCGAGTGAAGGAACGGATGTTAGGGCTTTGTTTGAATTGACGTTGGTTGATCAGAGTGGTAAAGGGAAGCATAAGGTTCATAGTCATTTTGATCGGTCACTTGAAAGTGGACCATATACATTGAAATACCGCGGCAGCATGTGGTAATTTGCTTTAACTCCTGTTAATTTAGTTTTAATTTGATGCCGAGCCTTGGGGCAGTGGTAAAGTTGAGATTTTTTTTGGATTCCTTTTAGCTTATGTAATTTAGCTTTAATTTGCAGTGAGTTTCTTGCTTTATTGTTGTTGTTGTTGTTGTTTTATTGTATTGATTTATGTGAAAGATGTGCTGTTGCAGCTGCTATTTATGAGCTTTCTGGGAAGTATTAGTTCCAATTGTGTTGATTAGAATTTTGTTCAATCAAATCAAGTATGTTGTTTAGATCCCACTTGTGGGACTTCATTGGGTATGTTGTTGTAAATCTAGTATGCCTCTATTCCTCCACCATTTCCCCGAAAATGATCAAACTCCTCTGCCTTATGTGAAGTGCTGAGAGAAATTAGTTGGGTCGGGTATAATTATATTTCCATCCACTTTATTCAGGATTCGGTATTAGGAGTATTAACTATAGTTAGATGATATTATGCTGGTTGTCTACCTACTGCAACACTCCCTTTCATAGCGGGCTTCAGAACCAGCTATGCTTTGGTAAGCTCGATTAGGCAGAGTTCTATTGGGATTTTGTTAAGTATGACAATTTGTGTTCGAGTATTTAGATGCATTTCTGTACTTTCATGATTGACAACTAAATGGCTTTGCTTCCTTGGTGACTCGAACTCACAACCTTTGGGTTGAAAGTAAGGGGTGCTTACCATACGAACAACTCTCTCTCGTCTCTCTGCAGACTTTCTGTTGTAAGTGAAGTTAAGCAAATTATCGAGTTGGAGGACAATTGTATCAAATTTGAAAAATAATGTGAAATCTTCATTCCTACACACTACCTGTTCGCGGTAAAATTTGTTTTTTCTTTCTGTACCAAAACAAGTTGTATATTATTTTTAAAATATAATTTAATGAAATAATAAAAAAAATAGCATTACTTGATTTTTTTGTAAAAATAAAATGAAAAAGTAATATAAATTGGATCAATACTTCCAATTGAATAAGTATGAATAAAGAATCCATGGATGAAGATAGAAAGTTGATTTCTACTCGTCCTTTTAATATTAATTCTATGTATGTTGTAACAATGCAATCAAGTACAATTTGTATAGAGTGTAACATTATAACCTTCTCTGTCATTAAAATCTCAACTTTTTTACTCCATTCACTCTTACTTGTCGAGTATACTAAAAATATATTTTCACTTTTACTCGTCACTTTTGGCATATCAATAGATAAACATATATTTTTCATGTCTTACCTTTAGCATTAATTACTTATATCCCAAATCATTTCTCATGATCTAAGGCTAAACATTAATTAGTATGGATATTGCAGTAAAATGTTCATATTAATCATTATTTTTAAGGGACGTGCGAAGTTCAAAATGGTCAAGTAAAAGTGAATGGAGAGAGTAGATGATATCTACAAAAACATAAATAAATTATTAGCTCATTTACTTCTTCACTTCCCCAACTTCTTTTGTCAGTATATTTCGACATTGAAGTTATTTCTTTGTTTTGCACCTTCACACTATTATGTTTGTGTTTTAATTAATTCTTAAATATCAATAACTATTATTTAGTAATTATTCCCTTAATTCGAAAATCAAGTCATATATCATTTTTGGGAGCTATTGTTTTTTTTTCAAATATGAGATTTATAAGAATATTATCAATATATATAGTAGATTTTATGATATTTCCTTCACAATATTTTAATTTTCTTTGTAAGATTAAGTTAAAAAAATTACTATAAATACAAAAGCTTGTGATATAGTACCTTGGTATGTTGTAATCGTAACATTGCATAGCATAACAATCAGTGGCAGAGTCATAATTCAATAATGGTGATCAAATTTATTTATTTTGTATGCCAAGGGGATTTAACAACTTATATAGATACAACTTTTTCCCCCCTATTTACATATGTAGTATAAATTATCAACGAATAGGGTTCAATTGAATCCCCCCGTACCCTTATGCCTCAGCCCCTGGAAACACAATGTGTTTTATAGATCATTTTTTATATATAGAATTTCATTACCTTTTTTGTTAGTTCTCACATAAGGTTATATGATAATACCTGAATTTTACAATTAGACATTATATTTATCAAATTAAACGCCTTTTATTCCAACTAATGATTATTTATGATAATTAATGATAAGTTAGCTAATTCCAACTTTCCTTTCCTTCATAAATACTTTCTCCTTTCTTTCCTTTTCCCTTCTCAAATAAAGGTCTCAACTTTCAGTAAAATGCCAAGTATGTAGGCAAAGAATGCTTAGTAAAACATAGATATAAGTTTTTACGAAATATTGAGTAAATAGGAATAAAATATTATTCGTACATTTGATGGAAGAATAATTAATAAAGTCTAAAGAAATTACTAAAGAATGTTCCTTTGGTGCATTTGTGTTGCCTCTTAGAAGGATATCATATCCTTTTTTATCGACTAATTGCATGAAATAAATAAATTCTTTATTACTTACTAATTGTCATCTTTACCCCATATCAGGGCGTGTTCGGTATGGTATTTTCTCTTATTCGATTGGTAAAAACTTTTGGAAAATATTTTCTTTTGGAAAGCAAGCTTATTGGAAATAAGGAAAATGACTTTCATAGTAAAAGTAGGAAAAGCAAGTCGCGTGGATTTATCCC
>JAJONR010003157.1:0-74875 GCA_029582245.1 Solanum etuberosum | reverse complement strand
CTCACTTATTCTGCTTTCTCTTTATTACATTGATAAATATGATGGGTGTTTGTATTCTTTTATTTTTATCATTATCAAGATCCAATATTGAATGAATAAGTGCAGGATCGTGATTCTACGTTTTAGATCAGATTTTTTATAAAATGCTTATTTTGTACAGTTTTGGATATTTTTTCTAAAGGAAGCTTTTGGTTGGTTTATTTTTTGGGATCATCTGATGTCTTCAAATATTTATGTGAGCATGAATTGTGCCTTTGTTTAAGTCTAATTGTTTTATGAGAGATCACTAATAGTTAAGAACTCAATAAAAATAGTAATTCAACAATAAGTCGTCTAGTTTATTACACTCTAGTTTGAGTTAATCTCTTATGTCTTATTTAAACTCTAGTTCGAGTTAATCTCTTATGTCTTATGTTTACTTCTTACATGGGAAGAGATGAATTATTTATGTTACTGCATATGGTTGTATTTCAATTTCTCTTTATCCCATTCTTTTCTTATCTCTAATAATATATCGAAACGTCTTTGTGATAATGAGGTCGAACATATTTTTCTTACCATTTTTTGTTCACTTTATCGCAGCCTAGTGTGTAAAGAGTGGAGGAAATTAGGAGCATTTACAAGAGAAAAGTTACTGCGTTAACCCGTTAAGCATGTGATTATCCTTGTCATCGCTTCTAAAATATGTCTCGACATCTTTGAGTTTGATTTTAATGACTATTTACCTGTTTAAGCAGTCAAATTTACACTTGAAAAGTTACTCTAAATACTATGTCAAAAGAGAATAATTTATTTGTGGTTCTTAACAACTCATTTTTAATGTTTAGTTCTTAAATCACCCTTTTCCTCTCTTCTTCTTTTAAATTGCTGGTTTGAAGCCATATTAGTTTCATGTATACATAGTTGCTACATCTTTAAATTCTGTATCAGAAGCAAATATGCATTCTTAGTTAAGTTTCTACTTTGGAACTCATTATTGGCCTAAAATATTAGGCCAACAACAATTAGGATCATCGCAATATTTGGAGTCTCATAAATAGGAGTCCAACGTTCTTTAGCCTTCTCTTTTACGATTTTAATTATATTGTTTTGATATGTTGGCTAACCTTTACTTATGTCTACATAACTCTTAAGTTTTGATACATTGAATTGCGTGTCTCTTATTTTTTGAAGATTATTTATGTGACCTAATGTTATTTGATTGAAATTATACTATAAGCCATTGGGCAACACTTTTGGAATAAAAAATGATAAAAAATATTTCTTCTTGACAATGGATTAACTTTTTTTATAACATTCTTTTAGGCCTTTAAGTTGAAGAGAAGGGGCTTATAGTTTAAGAGTTTCCAAATGAATTTTCAAAAGGGCTAAAATAATATTCATTTAGGCCTTATTCATCGCTTAGACCTCAAAATGAATTTGAGATTAGTTTTAAAGGCTAAAATAGTTACCTTTAGAGATATATAAGGCTAAAATAAGTAACTTTAAAATAATTAACTTATGGAATTATATATTTTTTTTTAAAAGAAAATAAGTAGGGAAGTAGGCTTATATATTTTTAACAAAATAAATGTAACTATAGAATAAATCCCAATAGTTAGGCCCATTTTATATTCTTTACATCACCCCTTTATAAAAATATATTGTCTATTCTTACTTTTTAAATCAAATATTTCTAAAATATTTTAATTTCTTAACATGTTATTTCAAGATTTTAGATATGCAACAGGTTCAAAATACAAGGTATATACATATACATGTCATACACATAAATGTATAAATCCTATATTTTCTCTACATAACCTATTATTTTTTTTATCTACTATCCCTTTTACGAATGTTATTTATTTATTTTTATAATTTATAAATCCCTACACTTAAATATACATATTATTTTACTACATCTAATCTATCGTCAATTAGTCTATACATGTAAATAAATAGTAAATTTCATATGTCTTAAACAACATACATGTTTATACTATACATCATAATAAATAATTTAAGATCACAAAATTTATATAATATCTTAACATTTAGTATCATTATTTTATTAAACTTCGTTTTTTCACCCATACTATTATATACTTACACCCGACTACTACCTTATTTTATTTTATTTTTCTTTACATCTTAATTCTATATATAAATAAAACGAAAAAAAATTCATATCTTTTACACCCAACATTTATATGTTTATAATAAGTTTACATAAGACACATTTTTTTTTACATATAAAATTGTCATACATTTCAAGTGTATTTATTTATTTATTTTACTGTTTGATAAACGTACTACTATTAAATTTATCTTATAGACGTATATATGTCATACCTTGTATTTTACTTTTTTTCTTAAACTAACGAAACACTCCTAAAACCTAATATGTCCAGCCAGGGGTTGAGGTAGATGTTATACTCAGGCTTCAGGCGGCTGAGGTTATACTCTGCAGGGTGGAGGTAGAGGTTATACTCATGCTTCAGGCGGCTGAGATGGCTAGTGCTATGCTTTTCCAGGGAGGCCTGAGGCTGAGACTTCTGATGTTATGATCACATGTATCATCCAAGTTTGCCATCAACCTACATCTGTATTGTTTGATCTAGGATCTACTTCCTCATATGTGTCTACCTATTTGCTGTTGGGTTTAACATGATATCTGCTTGTATTCTTGTGCCTATTCATGTTTTTACACCATTGGGTGAATCCTTAGTGGTGGATCGAGTATATCGATCATGTCTTGTTTCTTTGGCTGGGTATGATACTTGGGTAGACCTGATCATTTTAGGGATGGTAGACTTTGATATTATCTTGGGTATGGATTGGCTTTATCCGCATCATATTTTTCTTGATTGTTATGCCAAGACTTTCACCTTAGCGATGCCAGGTGTCTCGAGAGTTAAGTGGATGAGTGCTAGTGGTTCTTACCCTAGCAAGGTCATCTCCTTCATTAGAGCTCAGAGATTGGTTGACAGATGGTGTTTGTCCTACTTGGCTTTCATTCGGGATACTAGTGTTGAGCCACCTCCCATGGATTCCGTGCCCGCAGTGCGAAAGTTTATAGATATGTTTCCTACTGATCTTCCAGGTGTTCCTCCGGATAGGGATATTGATTTTCTATTAACTTGGATCTGGGAACAAAACCCATCTCTATTTATACTTATCGTATGGCTCCAACTGAGTTGAAGGAATTGAAGGATCAGTTGCAGGATTTGTTAAGTGAGGGGTTCATTCTCCCTAGTGATTCTCTGTGGGGTGATACTGTGTTGTTTGTGAGGAAGAAGGATGGATCTATGATGAAGTGTATTGATTATCGCTAGTTTAACAAAGTGATAGTGAAGAACAAGTATCCTCATCCTCGTATTGATGATTTGTTTGATCATCTTCAGGGTGCATCTCTGTTTTCTATGATTGACTTGAGGTCCAGTTATCATTAGTTGAAGATTAGAACATTAGATATCCCTAAGACAACTTTCATGACACGTTATGGGCACTATGAGTTTCTTGTGATATTTTTTGATTTGACTCACGCCCCTACAATGTTCATAGAGTTGATGAATAGGGTGTTCCGACCTTATTTGGATTCCTTTGTGATAATATTCATTTATGACATCTTGGTGTACTCCAAGAATGAGGAGGATCACGATCGACATTTGAGGATTGTACTCCAGAGATTGAGAGAAGAGAAGTTTTATGCCAACTTCTCAAAGTGTGAGTTTTGTCTTGATTCTGTTGCATTTTTGAGACACGTGGTGTCCAAGGAGGGTATTCGGGTGGATCAATCCAAGATTGAGGTAGTTAGGTGTTAGACGAAACCTACATCGGTTACCGAGATCCAAAGTTTTTATGGGACTTGCGGGCTATTACTGATGATTTATGGAGAGCTTCTCTACTATTGCATCTCTCTTGACTAGATTGACTCGTCAGAGTGTGAGTTTTCAGTGGTCAGATGAGTGTGAGAAGATCTTTCAAAATCTCAAGACGTTGTTGACTTAGGCTCTTTTTTTTACCTTACCCGAGGAGGGTGTGGATTTCACTGTTTATTGCGAATCGGGTTAGGTGGTGTTCCGATGCAGAAGGATAAGGTGTTTGTCTATGCTTCTAGGCAGTTGAAGACTCATGATAGGAACTACCCTACCAATGATTTAGAGTTAGTAGCCTTAGTGTTTGTGCTTAAGCTATGGTGAGCTTATATGTATAGAGTTCATTGTGAGGTTTTCACAGATCATCAGAGTCTTTAGTACATCTTCAGTTAGAGGGATCTAAACTTGAGAAACGCAGATGGCTTGAGCTACTAAAGGACTATGATATCACTATCTTCTATCATCCGGGGAAGGCCAATGTGGTGGCCGATGCTTTGATTAGGAAGACTTCTAGCATGGTAAGTCTTGTCACTATTAGTGTAAAGGAGAGACCATTGGCTAGAGATGTTCAGAGATTAGTTAACAATCTCGCCCTTTTGCAAGTTTCTGAGGAGACAAGTGGTTTGATTGCTTTTATTGAGGCTCGTTCTTCCTTAGTTCAGCAGATTCGTGAGCACCAGTTTGATAACGACAAACTATGTCTCATTCGAGACAAGGTGATGAGAGAGGAAGCCAAGGAGGCTGTCCTTGATTCTGATGGTGTCTTGCGGATCGGAGGCAAGATTTGTGTGCCCAAGGTGGGTGAGTTTATTAGACTAATTCTTGAGGAGGTGGCAAAGATGTATCATGATATGAGCCAACACTATTGGTGGTGTGGTATGAAGAGGGAAATTGTAGATTTTGTTTCGAGGTGTTTGACTTGTCAACAGGTCAACTGTGAGGACCAACGACCTAGAGGTATATCTTAGAGGATGACTATTCCTACTAGGAAGTGGGGGCGGGTCAATATGAGCTTTGTCGTGGGACTACCTACCACCGTGGCTGGTTATAATTCTATTTGGGTGGTTGTTGATAGGTTGACCAAGTCTGTAACACCCTCAGACCTAACAAACCCAGACAACAGAAAATTTGGTGAACCATGGAAGGGTTCACGGACCGTGAGAGGAACCACGGTCCGTCAACCTGCTCGTGGTTCATGCCCTCCCAGAAGTGGTTGAACACGGGACGCTTCACGGGCCGTGGATCCCCACACGAGCCGTGGTAAGGCTCGTGGATGTGAGGCAGAGCCACCAGGGATCAGGCATCAAACCACGGAGCCTTCCACGAGTTGTGGTCTTGATGACGGGCCGTGGATGGGTCCGTCGTCTTGAGCCAGCAGACCCCAGCCCAAGTGAAGAACCACAGTGGCCTTCACAGTCCGTGGTCCTTCACACGGTCTGTGGTATCGCTCGTGGATGGACCTCCCAGAACCAGTAGACCCTGGCCAAGAACCACGACCCACTTGACGGGCCGTGGTCCCTTCGACGGTCCGTCAGTGGCTCCGTGGAAGGGCCTCGTCAGCTTTTAAGTTAGGGTCGTTTTGGTATTTTCCCCTATGCATTAGGCATTTAAACTACGACATTTAATACCTAAACTACGTCGTTTTACTCAGTTTAAGCCTAATAATATAGTCAGAACCTAACCAAAACCTTTATTCACCAAAAATTATCCAAACTTAGAACAAAAGGAGAAGAAAGAGGCGCCAGTTTCCCCTAGAACAGTCAGAAGGTTTGCTTCAAGTTTTAGCCCCGAAATCAAAGGATTTCTCCGTAGATTTCATCACCAGGTATATGGGATTTCACTAGTGGGTTCCTTTCATACACTAGGTCCCTAGAATTCAGTTAGTTCCTTGATTCTCTATATCTTGTTTAGACTTAGGGTTTCTAAGACCTTGGATATTTATTGTGATTTAGTTGTTGCAGTGTCCTAAATCGAAATAGCATGTTTCTAGGAAGGTTTGTTTAGTTCCTTGTATGAAACTCAGAACCCTAGTTGTGTAGATTCTCTTAGTCCATGATTTACACTTGCTAGGTCAAATAAACAGATAATCATGCTCCAGATATAGAATGTTACAGTATTAGTATATAAATGTTCCATTCTCAGTTAGCATGTCAGTATTTTAAGCTACTCAGTATTTCAGTTACATTTCAGACATACACATATTAGTTGGGAGTAGACTTAGCACCTAGTTGGACTAGGGTTCAACGTACCCTCATAGTCCCAAAACTACGTGCCCTCGTAGGAGTATAAGTCCCCTCTATTGGACATCAAATTTAGTGATCATGCTAGTCATGCCTTTATACCCCTGGCAAGGTATATTGGGTCCTCTCGATGGGGCGCATACATCAGACTTCACGTTTAGCTCACATGGATTTATTTCGGTTAATAGTAACTCCCACAGTCAGGCCCTTAGTGCATTTGACCAGGTTTCCAGTATATACTTCAGTATTCAGTTTATCATGTCATGTTCATGATTAGTACTTGGTCATTGCATTCAGTTTAGCTTTTCAGTCATCTTTTCAGTAATTACATTCTTGCTCATTTTACAATATTGCTCAGTTATGCCTTTTTTCAGCTTATATATGTTTGTTCAGCATCGCATCTATATCTTGCATGCTCAGTACATTCAAAGTACTGACGCATACTCTGCGCTACATCCTTTCATGATGTAGGTTCAGGTACTCAGCATCCAGATCGCGCTTAGATTGATTCTCGGTCTGCACTAAGGAGCTTCACTGGTGAGTCCTCATATTCCGAGGACAATAGACATGCTTTCATTTTAGTTTTTACTTTCAGTTTTCAGTTTTGTTAGAGTTAGCTGGGGGCATGTCCTATTAACTCAGCTCAGTTAGATGCTTTTCAGACATAGTAGTAGAATCTGATTGAATTGTTAAGTTTAATCTTTCAGTGTTATTAAACTCTTAGTATGGTTTATACATTCAGACTAGTTGGGTATTCCCCACTTTCAGTTATTTATTGTTTTAGCTTCCGCACAGTACATTTTTTAATTAGGTAAGCTCGTATGCTTGATATATGCCAGACACAGTCTTAGTTTGGGGTCATTCGTGATCCTAGGTCCCGTGTTACGTTAAGGGGGTAGCCTTGGGGCGTGACAAACTTGGTATTAGAGCATTAGGTTCAAGAGTCCTAGGATGTTGAAAGCCGCACTAAGTAGAGTCTCTTTCATGGGTGTGAAGTGCACCACATCTATGAGAGGGAGGCTACAAAGTGTTTTAAGAAAAACTTCACTTTCCTTGCTAGTCTTATCGTGCGTAGGTATGATCTAACTTCTCGTTTCTAATTCGTCGTTATTCTTTTAAGATCATGCCTCCTCGTAGAGCTAACACACGGAATGCCAATGCACACAATGCTAATTTCGTTCCTCTAATCCCAAACCATGAGGTTACGAATGCAGAATTTTGAAATGTGATCTAGCTCTTGGCTTAGAGTGTGGCCAATCAGAATAATCAGCAGGTCCTCATTCCTGCTTACACAAATGGTGGATCAGCTGCAGCTAGGGTTCGAGACTTTGTTCGGATGAATCCGCCTGAGTTTCTAGGGTCAAAGGTTGGTGAGGACCCACAAAACTTCATTGATGAGGTTAAGAAAATCATTGGGGTAATGCAAGTAACTAAAACTGAGAGTGTTGAGTTAGCATCCTACTAACTTAAGGATGTGGCTCATATCTGGTTCACTCAGTGGAAAGATAAAAGGGGTACAGATGCAGCTTCTGTGACTTGGGATTGTTTTACCGGAGCTTTCCTAGACAGGTTGTTCCCAAGGGAATTGAGAGAAGCTAAGGCACAAGAGTTTATGAACTTGAAACAGGGTTCAATGTCGGTCCAAGAGTATGGGCTGAAGTTTACCCAACTCTCCAGGTCTGCTCCACACATGGTTGCTGATTCCAGGGCACAACTGAGTAAGTTCTTATTTGGGGTATCCGATCTGGTGAATACTGAGTGCAGGAATGCTATGCTACTAGGGGATATGGATATCTCCAGACTAATGACTCATGCTCAGCAGTTTGAGGGAGATAAGCTTAGGAAATTGGCTAAGGGCAACAAAAGGACCAGAACAGGAGACTATGAATACTCACAACAAAATTCAGATGGTGGAAATCGCTCACAGTTTCAGCAGAGGTCTACAACCCCAGCACCTACATCAGCTAGTGCTCCATCCCCAGGTTTCGACAGGATCAGAAAGGTAGGGCATCAGGCTCTAAGTCTCAGGGGAGTGTTTTAGGTAACAAGACCTTCCCAACTTGTCCAAAGTATGGTAAGAACCATCCGGGCAAGTGTCTTGCAGGAAAGGAAGGGTGCTTTAGGTGTGGTCAGAGTGTCCATAGGTTGAAGGATTTCCCTTCTTCCAAGCAGGGGCAAGGAGGTAGCAACAATAGGGCTCAGTCTACAGCTCCAGCAACACCAAAAGGTCGCCCAACTCAGCAGGGTGCTTCATCTAGTACATGTGGCGATCAACGCCAGAACCGGTTGTATGCTCTCCAGGATCACCAGGATCAGGAAGATTCTCCTGATGTGGTCACTGGTACGTTATGAGTCTTTCATTTAGATGTTTATGCATTGTTAGATCCATGGGCTACACTGTCTTTTGTAACTCCATATATAGTAGTAAACTTTGGTGTCAGTCCAGAAACTCTTTCAGAACCCTTCTTAGTCTCTACCCCAGTTGGTGACCCAGTTATAGCTAGACGGGTATACATAAATTACCCTGTCACAGTCTCTCAGAAAGTCACCTCAACAAATCTTGTAGAGTTTGAAATGGTAGATTTTGATATCATTCTAGGCATGGATTGGTTACATTCCTGTTATGCCTCAGTCCATTGTAGAACTAGAATTGTTCGGTTTCAGTTTCCAAACGAGCCAGTCTTAGAGTGGAAGGACAGTAGCTCAGTGTATATGGGTCAATACATCTCTTACCTTAAGGCTATAAAAATGATTTCCAAAGGGTATATCTATCATCTTGTTCGGGTTAAGGATTCCAACTCTGAAACCCCAACTCTTGAGTCAGTCCCAGTAGTTGATGAGTTTCCATAAGTGTTTCCAGAAGATCTTCCCAGAGTTCCTCCTGAAAGGGAAATTGACTTCGGAATAGATCTCCTCCCACATACCCAGCCCATTTCGATTCCTCCTTACAGAATGGCTCCAGCCGTGCTTAAGGAATTGAAAGAGCACTTGAAAGACCTTCTAGATAAGGGCTCATTAAACCTAGTATCTCTCCATGGGGTACTCCAGTGTTATTCATAAAAAAGAAAGATGGTTCTCTCAGAATGTGCATTGACTATCGGCTGTTGAAAAAAGTTACAATCAAGAATAAGTATCCCATCCCCAGGATTGATGAATTGTTCGACCAACTTCAGGGTGCTAGTTGCTTTTCTAAGATAGACCTTAGATCTGGCTATCATCAGCTCAGAGTCAGAGATAGTGACATCTCGAAGACAGCCTTCAGAACTCGGTATGGTCATTATGAATTTGTAGTTATTTCTTTTGGACTAACAAATGCTCCTGCAGCTTTCATGGATTTAATGAGCAGGGTGTTCAAATAGTATTTGGACTTGTTCGTCATCGTCTTTATTGATGATATCTTTATTTATTCTCGGAATGAGGAGGAGTATGCGACTCATCTGAGAGTTGTTCTGCAAACTCTCAAGGATCGCCAGCTATTCGCTAAGTTTAGTAAATATGAATTCTGGTTACAGTCGGTCGCTTTCCTTGGTTATGTGGTATCCAGCGAAGGGATCCCAGTGGATTCACCGAAAATTAAGGCGGTACAACACTGGCCCAAACCCACCTCTCCAATAGATATCAGAAGTTTCTTAGGTTCTGCCTGGTATTACAAATGGTTTGTTGAAGGATTTTCATCCGTAGCTTCCCCATTGACCAAGTTGACTCAGAAAAAGGTCAAGTTTCAGTGGTACGATGAGTGTGAGAAAAGCTTCTCAGAACTGAATACTAGGTTGACCACAACTTCGGTCTTGACTCTACCAGATGGGTCAGACGGTTATGTAATTTATTGTGATTCATCCAGGGTCGGCCTAGGTTGTGTATTGATGCAGCGAGGTAAGGTCATAGCTTATGCTTCTAGACTTCTTAAGATTCATGAGAAAAACTACCCGACTCATGACCTCGAGCTTGAAGCTGTAGTATTTGCCCTAAAGAGTTGGAGACACTACTTGTATGGTGTTCATGTTGATGTATTCACAGATCATAAGAGCTTCCAGTATGTGTTCACGCAGAAAGAGTTGAATCTTTGTCAGAGGAGATGGCTTGAATTCCTCAAGGACTATGACATGCATGTGCTTTACCATCCGAGTAAGGCCAATATAGTGGCTGATGCTCTCAGCAGGCTGCCTATGGGTAGTGTAGCACATGTTGAGGAAGAAAGGAAAGAGCTATCCAAAGATGTTAACCGGCTTGCTCGCTTAGGAGTTTGCCTTAAGGACACATCAGATAGTGGGGTGATAGTTCAGAATGGATCAGAATCTTCATTGGTAGCAGAGGTTAAGGAAAAATAGGATAGTGACCCTATATTACTTCAGTTGAAAGGTGCAGTTCATCAGCAAAAAGTTGAGGTCTTCTCCCAAGGGGGAGATGGTGTACTTTGTTACCAGGGTCGCTTATGTGTTCCTAATGTGGGTGAGTTGAGGCAGCAGATCCTTACACAAGCTCATAACTCCAGGTATTCCATTCATCCAGGTGCCACTAAGATGTACCGTGATATATGGGAAGTCTTTTGGTGGAACGGCTTAAAGAGGGATATAGCAGACTTTATGGCTAAGTGTCTTAATTGTCAACATGTTAAGGTAGAACATCAGATACTAGGAGGTATGACTCAAGATATTAACATTCTTACATGGAAGTGGGAAATGATAAATATGGACTTCATTACGGGTTTACCTTGTACTCGCAGACAACATGACTCCATTTGAGTGATAGTGGACATAGTTACTAAGTCCATTCACTTCTTGGCTGTCAAGACTACAGATTCAACGGAGGACTACGCCAAACTCTACATCCATGAGATAGTCAGGTTGCATGGGGTTCCCCTGTCTATCATCTCAGATAGAGGTCCTCATTTACCTCTCATTTCTAGAAACCATTTCAGAAAGGTCTTGGTAGTTAGGTAAATCTCAGTACAACATTTCATCCACAGATGGATGGTCAGGCAAAACATACCATTCAGACCTTAGAGCTTGCGTGATCGATTTCAAGGGTAGTTGGGATGATCACCTAGCTCTCATAGAGTTCGCCTACAATAATAGTTTCCATTCCAGTATTCAGATGGCCCTGTATGAGGCACTATATGGGTGTAGATGTAGGTCCCCGATTGGTTGGTTTGAACTAGGTGAAGCAACATTAATTGGGCCAGACTTGGTTCATGAAGCTATGGAAAAAGTTCAGCTCATCAGGGATAGACTTAAGACAGCTCAGAGTCATCAAAAGTCCTAAGCAGTTGTGAGGAGAAGAGACTTAGAGTTCGAAATTGATGATTGGGTTTTCCTGAAGGTATCACCTATGAAGGGGGTGATGAGATTTGGCAAGAAAGGAAAGATCAGTCCTAGATATGTAGGTCCTTACAGAATCCTGAAAAGGGTTGGTAATGTGGCATATGACTTGGAGTTGCCGGCAGAACTAGTAGCGGTTCATCCAGTCTTGCACATTTCCTTGTTGAAGAAGTGTGTGGGTGATCCAGCATCGATCGTACCATTAGAGAGTGTGGTTGTGAAGGATAGTCTCACTTATGAAGAGGTTCTAGTAGAGATTCTTGACCGTCAGGTTCGCAGGGTGAGAAATAAAGAAGTCGCTTCAGTGAAGGTTTTGTGGAGGAGTCAGTCTGTAGAGGGAGCTACTTGGAAAGCATAAGCATCCATGAAGGCCAAGTATCCTCATCTCTTTCCTTCCGATTCCATTTAAGATTGAGGTAATAGTTCCTTGCCAATCTCTCAGTTTACTCTTGCGTCAATTCAATCTTAATATCATCTTCCTTCAGCTGTTCTTACATTTCCGCATATTTGCATGTTCTTGGAACTCAGTTCAGTTAGATATCAATTTCTAGTACTTAGTGGTAGGGATCGCAGCTCCTTCCCTCCATACTCAGCTAGTTTTGACTTCATTCGAGGATGAATTTTCTCAAGGGGGAGATATTGTAACACCTCAGACCTAACATACCTCAACATAAAATTTGGTGAAGCACAGAAGGGTTCACGGAACGTGAGAGGAACCACGGTCCGTCGACTTACTCGTGGTTCACACCCACCAAGAAGTGGTGGACAACAGGACCCTGCACGGGTCGTGGATCCCCACACAAGCCGTAGGAAGGCTCGTGGATGTGAGGCAGAGCCACCACGGCTTAGGCATCAAACAATGGAGCCCTCTACGGGCCATGGTCTTGATGATGGGCCGTGGATGGGTCCGTCGTCCGGAGCTAGCAGACCCCCAAACCAAGTGAAGAACCACGGTGGCCTTCACTGTTTGTGGTCCTTCACACGGTCCATGGTATTGCTCGTGGATGGACCTCCCAGAACCAGTAGACCCTGGACAAAAACCATGACCCACTTGACGAGCGGTGGTCCCTTCGACGGTCTGTCAGTGGCTCCGTGGAAGGGCCTCGTCAGCTTTTAAGTTAGGGTCATTTTGGTCTTTTCCCCTATGCATTGGGCATTTAAACTACGTCGTTTAATACCTAAAATGTGTCATTTTACTCAGTTTCAGCCTAATAATCTAGTCAGAACCTAACCAAAACCTTTATTCACCAAAAATCATCCAAACTTAAAACAAAAAGAGAA
The DNA here is from genome assembly GCA_029582245.1 of Solanum etuberosum. NCBI lineage: Eukaryota > Viridiplantae > Streptophyta > Magnoliopsida > Solanales > Solanaceae > Solanum > Solanum etuberosum. The sequence goes on along the minus strand of JAJONR010003157.1, from coordinate 62,176 downwards.
GAAAGAGGCGTCAATTTCCCCAAGAACAGTCAGAAGGTTTGCTTCAAGTTTCAGCCTCAAAATCGAAGGATTTATCCATAGATTTTGTCACCTGGTATATGGGGGTTCACTAGTGGGTTCCTTTCATCCACTAGGTCCCTAGAATTTAGTCAGTTCCTTGATTCTCTATATCTTGTTTAGACTTAGGGTTTCTAAGACCGTGGATATTTACTGTGATTTAGTTGTTGTAGTATCCTAAATCAAAATTGCATGTTTCTAGGAAGGTTTGTTTAGTTCCATGTATGAAACTCAGAACCCTAGTTGTAAAGATTCTCTTAGTTAATGATTTACACTTGCTAGGTCAGATAAAGAAATAATCATGCTCCAGATATAGAATGTTACAGTATCAGTATATAAATATTCCATTCTCAGTTAGCATGTCAGTATTTTAAGATATTCAGTATTTCAGTTACATTTCAGTCATACACATATTCAGTTGGGAGTATACTTAGCACCGAGTTGGACTAGAGTTCAGCGTACGCTCATAGTCCCAAAACTACATGCCCCCGTAGGAGTATAAGTCCCCTCTGTTGGGCATCAAATTTAGTGATCACGCTAGTCATACCTCTATACCCCTGGCAAGGTATATTGGGTCCTCTCGATGGGGCGTATACATTGGACTCCACGTTTAGCTCACGTGGTTTTATGTCGGTTAATAGTAGCTCCCACAGTCAGACCCTTAGTGCATTTGACTAGGTTTCCAGTATATACTTCAGTATTCAGTTTAGCATGTCATGTTCATGATTAGTACTTGGTAATTGCATTCAGTTTAGCTTTTTAGTCATCTTTTCAGTATTTACATTCTTGCTCAGTTTACAGTATTTCTTAGTTATGCCTTGTTTCAGCTTATATATGTTTGTTCGACATAGCATCTATATGCTGCCAGCTCAGTACATTCAAAGTACTAATGCATACTCTGCGCTACATCCTTTCATGATGTAGGTTTAGGTACTCAGCATCCAGTCGCGCTTAGATCGATTCTCGATTCGCACTCATCAGCTTCAGTGGTGAGTCCTCATATTCCGAGGACAATAGACATGCTTTCATTTTAGTTCCAGTAACGCAGCTCAGTTAAAGGTTTTTCAGACATAGTAGTAGAATCATCTTGAATTGTTAAGTTTAATCTTTCAGTGTTATTAAACTCTTTGTATGGTTTATGCATTCAGACTAGTTGAGTATTCTCCACTTTCAGTTATTTATTGTTTTAGCTTCCGCGCAGTACATGTTTTAATTAGTTAATTTTGTATGCTTGATATATGCCAGACACAGGGTTAGCTTGGGGTCATTCACGATCCTACGTCTCGTGTTATGTTAAGGGGGTAGCCTTAGGGCGTGACAAAGTCTTTGCATATCATCCTGGTTCGGGTATAGTATACAGTAGAGAAGTTAGTCAAGCATTATATTAGTCAGATTGTGCAACTATATAGATTCCTAGTTTCTATTGTCTCCGATCGAGGTTCATCGTTCACTTCCCATTTCTGGAAGGCATTGCAGTATGGCTTGGGTACTCGGTTAGATATGAGTACAACTTTTCATCCTCAAACTGATGGTCAATCCGAGCGGATGATTCAGGTGTTGGAGAACATGCTCCAAGCTTGTGTGATTGATTTTGGTGCTAGATGGGATCGACATTTACCCTTAGAAGAGTTTGCCTATAACAACAGTTATTATTCCAGTATTCACATGGCCCCTTTTGAGGCGTTGTATGACAGACGATAAGATCTATGATTGGATGGTTTGATTCAGCTGAGATAGACTCATTAGCTATAGACTTGCTTAGAGATTCTATGGAGCAGGTTCATATGATCCTGTGTAGACTATTAGCAGCCTAGAGTCAACAGAAGAGTTATGCGAATCGGAGAGTTCGAGCTCTAGTATTCATGGCGGGTGATCATCTTTGGCTTTGAGTGTCACCCATGAAGGGTGTTATGAGGTTCATAAAGAAGGGAAATATTAGCCTTAGATTCATTGGAACCTTTGAGATTTTGAGCCGTATGGAAGAGGTGGCCAATAACTTGGCCTTGCCACCTAGTTTTTCAGTTGTGCATCTCGTGTTTCATGTCTCCATGCTTCAGAAGTATGTGACAGATGAGTCCCATGTACTTTTCCTTGGTTCAGTTGAGTTGGATCCAGCCTTACCTTTTGAGGAGGAGCATATAGCCATTTTAGATAGGCAGGTCCGGAAGCTTAGGAGAAAGAGATTGCTTCAGTAAAGGTGCAGTGGAAGCATCATTCAGTTGGTGAGGCAACTTGGGAGACAGAGTCAGATATGCGTGCCAGACATCCTCAACTTTAGAAGCTTCAGGTACTTTCTTTTGCTTTATGTTTTAGGATCAACTTGGTTTTTAGTGGTGGATAATGTAATGACCTGGTTGGTCATTTTTGGAAAGTTTCATAAATTGATCGTTTTGCCCCTTTTGATATCGACACTGAGTCTTTTATAATTGACATTGAAAATTTTGTTTTGAACTTTGAGTTACAAGTTGAGATTTTGGTAAGTTTGTGTGTTTTATAGGTTAAGTTGTTAAGAAAGTGTTTTGGGGATCTTTTGGAGTTTTGACTGTCAGAATGGAATTCTGTCAATTCCATCAGTCTCGGAATGTAGAATTAGAGTTGTGAGAGTTGTCGATTTCAATTTCCGAGTCTTTAAAGATTTGAGGTCCTAAGTAGTGAAATTGTGGAAATTTAGCCTTTGGGTTGACTTTGGTCAACATTTGGGGTTCGGATGCTCGAATTGGAATTCCAAGAGTTTCGTTGGATTTGGGGGATAGTGAGGCCTTGGTTGATATTTGAGAGGTCCCAAGCTTGTTTTAGCTTTTTTAGGCGTGAGTTAGTTTCTAGTGGTTTTCATGGATATCGGGTCAAGGAGACCTTAAATTCATTTTTTGACAATTCAATTGAATCTAGAACGTCAAGTATAATTGATTTGCATATGTGGTTTGTGTATAAGGGGTTCCGAACTAATCTCGAGGGCCCTTTCGATATTTTGAGAGTTGGCTGATTTTCTGATGTTTGTGTTCTGGTGCACCTTCGCTTTTGCGAGGGAGGTCTATCTTTTGCAACGCTCACTTTAGTGTGGTCCAACTCGCTTTTGCGAAGGTTAAACCCCTGTTGAACTTCGCTTAAGTGAAGCTCTATTTGCAGAAGTGACACCCGCATTTTTGGTAGGGTTCGCTTAAGCGAACCCCCGGTCGCTTGTGCAATACCCGAGAGGCTTTTGTCAAAAAGATTTGGGATTTAAGCCCATTTTTTCAATTTTAAACTTTGGGGACCCTTGGTGCCGATATTTGGAAGAATTTTCTGTGCTAAATCAATTGAGTAAGTTTTCTTGATCCTAAAACTTCATTGTCCTTGATTAATTATGAGTTTTAACATCAAAATATGAGGGTTTGATGGGTAAATAATGAGGTTTTTCAAAATCCCAAGTTCTTAGCTAAAATGGTAATTTTGAAGTGGTTTTGATTCATTTTTCAAAATGATTTTCCCGAATGAGTTCCTAAGGCCTTAATCATCATTTTTAAGTATTTTTTCCGGATTCAAACCTTAATTTTAGAATTGGGTTTTGTGTTGATTGACCCACCTTTCAAGAGAATTGTTGTGGGTGTTGTTGATCTGGAAAGTGATAGTGAATACTTGCTTGTGCTTAGATTGTTTGGCTTTGGAAGTGATTCGGAAGGGGAAGACTCAACTTTTGGAGTGATTGTTCTTTGATTTAAGGCAAGTAACTTCCTAAACGTTGTATTCTAGTTGAATTCGTATGTTTCCTTCGTTGCTTGTGTGTTGGGAGTAATGGGGATGATGGGAAGGTTTAAATTTCCCACTTATTACATCTAATTACATAAATAGGGGTTGAAATGAAAAAGGCTATGTAATGAACATGATGATGTGAATTGCCTTGTTGTTACCCTTGTTGATTGATTGATGAGAAGCTTGAAAGCATGATTGTGTACTTGAATTGTTGTCTCTTCCATGTGGTGTGATATTGGTTGTGTGCATTGATTGTGAACACTGTGATGATACAGGTGATGATTTATAAAGCTGATGGGAAATGGTTTCGACTAGTAATATAAAGTTGATGGGAAATGGTTCCGGCTAGTGATATAAAGCCAATGGAAAATGGTCCCGGCTAGTGATTTGATATAAAGCTGATGGGAAATGGTTCCGGCTAGTGATATTGTGCCGATGGGAAATGGTTCCGACGAGAGATTGACTATTGTGACTTAATGCCTTTGATGCTTTTGTGTGAGTTGCTTGATACTTAAGATTGATATAGTTCTTGCGTATGAATGAACTACTTGACTTTGAGATTGACTTATTTGATTTAATTTATTCTTGAATGGTGACCATTGAGCTGTGAATATTGGGCCTTGTGAGCCGTGTATTGTAGAATTGCTAGGTTGGGCTGAATTTTGTGCAGGTTATAGTTTGAGGAGGTTCGGTTGGAGAGTCAGGGGTATTCGTTTTCTAGCTAGTTTCTTTGTTTAGTAGTTTGCTTGATGGGTACCGTGTTGTTGGTACTCACCCCCTTGCTTCTACACTTTTGTAGGTTCCAAGCCCGGACCTGCGTGATCTCTTTCTCCTTCTTTTGATCTCGAGGCTTTTCAAGGACTTGAAGAGGTAGTTGTTTGTCATTTGGCGGGCCCTCTTTTTCCTTTTCTTACACTTTGTTCTATTTGAGAAACGAAGACTGAGACTTTTATTTATTTCTTAATTCCGTACTTATGTATTTATTGGGTTGTACACGTGACAATCAGATTTTTGGGGTTTTAATAGAAGAATAAGTTTTCCTCTTTATCTTCTTTTTGTTTTTACTGTTTTTCGTAATTCTTTCATTTTTGTTGGGTTGAGGCTGACTTGTAATGGTGGGAATAGACAAGTGTCATCATGTCCTTTTTTGGGTCGTGACGAAAGTAGAGAATTTCAGCATGCCCACTAAGTTAAATCAACACCCAACTCCGTAATCACACCCCAAGAGATTTGGATTTTAGCCACACATCACAAAATGTAAAGAAGTTATACCTTGCATGAATTTAGCTATGGGTAACCTGAAATTGAGCAATTACAAGCAAACCTACTTTGAATTCAACCTCAATTTATCAAATTCAAGATCACCAATTAAAAAACCCCAAAAACTAAAAGTGTTCTTTACTCAATAGAAAGTCTTTCTCTCTCCAAAATATTTAGAATTTCCTCACTAATTTTGAGCTCCCCTTTTCTCTCTTCTTTGGGCTATTTGTAGTTTCCCAAAATTTTGCCCAAAACTCAATATGCATCTCACTCGGTGATGTTAGTCGGGCTCGCCGAGCTCATTTGGTGAGTCACCAATTGTGCTTCAGCTCACCTTTTTTTGGCTTCAAGCTTCAGGTGTTCGAACCTTATTCGGTGGTCGCGTTTGATTATGCTTTTCTTCTTTGGAGAGACGTCGATCACCACCGTTGTTTGCCTTTTGAACTTCCATTTTGTCATCCGGTACTGTCGAATTCGGCTCTGTTCACCTTGTTCGCCTATTGCATTCAGCGCATCGTTGTTTCTCCATGAGTTTCACCATTCAACCTTGACAAATAAACCCATTTCATTGTCAATTTGGGCGATATCATACCCATTAGGCGATCTGCCTTTCTTGTTTGGCGATCAGGAGTGTATGGTTTACACTTTTTTTTTTTACATTTTTGGCCATTCTTTCATACATTTATACTTGCCTAGTACTTTAGCCTTCATAGCTTCAAATCATCAAAATATCGTTAGAATAGATTATAACTAGGCATCAAAGACACTAATTGTTGAGCTAAATAGGCCTCAAATGAGTGCAAATATACCACTCATCGACACGTCCAACTTAAACATTTACTTGTACTTAAGTGAATTAAGAACAAAATTAGCTCAATAAGGGTGTCTATGATAGTATTCAATGAGAGCTTAACATGGAAGTGCCATTACAAGATTACTCTCAACAACATGCTACACTCACTCATGATGAAAAAGCTTCAAATGATGACTAGAAGGTTTCAACACAAGCTCAAGCTCACTATAGCTTCTCTTCTAATGTAAGATTATGTTTCAACAAATGCATTCAAGTGTCCTCACATCAAGAACGATTCGATGCTCTCAAAAAGAAAATCAAAAAAGAAATAAGGAATCAATGCAATTCTCACTCTCTCAAAAGAGAAATACATGCAAGTTTCATCCCATAGGTTTTCCCATATTTTCCAATCATCACACAACCTAGTTCATGCAAGATATCAAGAGTCTTTTAGGCTTGTAATGGGGCTAAGGGTTAATATATGGTCAAGTTGGCTCAGTGACTTCACTTTTTTAAAGCATTGTTGCAATCATCTTCACCTCTTCTCAAGGTCTTTTCATTATTTTTCATTTGAGAACTCAAACCTTGATTTTTTTATTCACTTTTTGGATTCCCCTTTATTTCATTAACTTCTCTTTTACATTGCCATTTTTCAAAAACTTTCATCACACTGTTTCTTTTTTTATTATTATAAGGAGGGGTTCCTTTTTTTTGTAACAAACTTCAAAATTGAGTCTTATTTCATCTTTCTTTGCCCTCCACTTGGTTTTCGTTCCTCCTTCCTTTTCACACCCCAACTTAGGCTTTTGTCCTAAGTTGGCTATTCAAATATAGCAATGCTTCAAAATGGATTTTTTTGGGTGAGTAGGTTGGGACAACTTTGCTCAAGTGGTTTTGATTTGGTTTTGTCAACAAATGGTTTAGGCTCAAATGGTCCAAAACGGATGGACACCCTCACAAGGTAGTCACAAAGGATATGAGTATTTGGGTTCCCTCTTAGAATTTTTTCCCAAGATCTTGTCTTACATTTACCAAGATTTAGACAATTAAACTAACAAGAAAAATTCTAGGATTCCACACACATGCTTTCAAGTGACACCTTACCACACATGGAACTTCAAAAGACACTTATTTAGCACAACCCAAAAAGATCTAAAGAGTGTGTGCAATGTTCATTGCAAGGCTCACATCAAAATGCATCTAGTCAATAAAAGATTCAAAGAGATTGCCTAAACGTGCAAACACATCGATTTCATTCTTGTAACACCAACACTATATACATCATGTTTATCACGGGTGCTATTCAAGGCATCTATATTGAACACAATTGATCATCCTCAAATTATCATTAATGAAAACTCCAGCATTTCACTGTAACACCTCAGATTCGAGAAAGTGCAAAGTAACAGTTTGCCATCCGACGGAGGCCAACCACGGACCGTAGGTGTGGTCCATGGATTTATCGCCCAAAAATTTCTAGAAGCCATGACCACGACCTGGACCAACTGATCGTCGTTCGGTCCACGGTCCGTGGTTGAGCGTCTGTGGTTCATGACCCCAAATCCAAGTTTCTGAATCAGACGATGGTTGTGCAGGACAGATTATTGGTCAAACCACGATCTGTTGGTCAAGGGTCATCGATGGTAGGTAAGTAGTTATTCTTAGGGGAAGTTGGGTCTTTTCCTAATTATTTTATCCTAATACTATGTCATTTTGCCTATGCCTAGAACCCCTATATAAAAGTTTTAACCTAAATTTCCCCCAATTGAAAATCATTCTCTCAAACCCCTAAAAGAAGATCAATTTCTTCCTCTTAAATATTTCTCTCTAGAAGTTGAAGAAGGAAGCTAGGGTTTTCAAGTCAAGTCTCTAATTCCACCATTGAAGTCAAGCTTTTGGCATTGAGGTATGATAGTTTTCATCCATGGATTCCTTCCATTCGTGGAGTTCCCAAATTCTCCTATTTTCAAAGTTAGAATTCCACAATTGAGTTAGGATTTTCTTCTATGTTATGGGTTCTCATAATTGTTGATCTAATTGATTAATTTATGATCTATGATGCATAAATTGAGTTAATCTCATGATTTTATGATGATCCTCCATGAACCCAAGTAATTCCCATATTTTTTCAAGTTATGAGCATATAAGGTGGGTCTTGGATTATGTAGGAAGATTATATGAATAAGTATGAATTGATAGAATTACATGAAATTAGGATCAATTTCTATAAACCCATGCCTAACTCATGTTTCCTAGACATTGATGATTGAAAGTGGGTTTTGAACCTTGAAAGGTGAAATATGGAATTATGCATGTTCTTATGAAGTTTATGTAAATGTTCTAAGGATGCTTTGAGAGTGAAGGATCAATGATAATGTTATTGTTGTGTTGTTGAAAGGATTTCTCATATACACATGTAAGCATGAATTGTGAAAGATTTTCTCACATGATAATGGTTCTTAGGGTTGAAAGGCTTTCTCACCTAAAATGAACCAATACTAAGAAGTTATTCTAATGATGAGGCAAGAGGCGATTAACATGCTCTCTAAATGAAAGACAAGAGGCGATTACTCGTGTCACATGATGTAAGGACTAGAGGCGATTACCCATGTTCCTTCATGAGCTAAGATGAATAGGATTAAGAACTATTCCGTGGAAGTAAAGCTTAGTACCGAGTGTACAAGTGGCGATTACCCGTGTCCCATAACTATGTGCCAACATAGGATTGTCTAGATAGACATTAGCTAGTGGATCCACAATAGCTAGAAGTTCATGGTCCTTACCGTGGCAAGTAGGACACCTCTTTTCGGTGTGGGGTAGACACCGGATTCCATGTTCCTAGCTCACATGGTCTTATATGTCGGTTAAGGCTACTTCCCACAATGAGTATATTTATGATGAACCAAGGTTACTTCAAGAAGTATCGTAAGTATTTTTAAGATGATGTTCACTTGGATTGATCATGTTTTTATGACTTATGATTTCTAAACTCTCAAGATGCATGTTTTAGCTTGATCATTTCTTAATCATGAAAATATCCTATTTTAGCATGATTTAAATGTTATATGCATGTCTATTATACTTGGCACATTTTTTTGTACTAACGCACACTCTTGCCTATATTTCCCCAAATGTAGGGTCCGACAGTCAGGGTTCTTAGTTTTGTGGCAAGAGGTTGATTCGAGAGATTTTGAGATTTGGTGAGTCCTCATGCTTCGAGGACGGATTTCATTGTTTTCAGTTTTCTTTCTTACTTTCAGTGTTTGGACATGATGTATGGGCTAGGCCCAATTTCACTCTATAGTATCAGATGGCTATTGAAACAAGTGGTTTAGACTTTCTCTTTACTTTTATAAAACTTTTGGACTTAAAATGTTGTCTTTATCTCTTTTATTCTATTTCTTATGTTATGAATGCTAAGTGGCTTGTACGGGGCCTCTCGGGGTCATATGCGCCATGTTACATCTAGGGTATACCCCTGGCTCGTGAAATTCATGACTTTCAAAACTCATAGGGTAGTTGCAAATCTGAGAGAAAGAGGCTAAGAGAAAACAACTAAATGAAACACTAGCAAAACAACATACAAATCAAAGGAGAGTATTGGCACAAGTTTCCTCACCCTACCAAAAAGTAAAATGCAGTGTCTTTAATGCAAAGAAACGACACGATTAAGCGTAGATAGAGAAACTCCATGAACGATTGTAGAATGGAGCTCGCCGGCCCGTTTGGCAGATCTCCAAACATGGGTTAATCGCCGACTTTGCCTATAACTTAGGAGAATTCAGTCTCCAATTCGGTGGGCTGTAGAATGATCGCCCAAGTCTATGGGCGATTCACCAAACGTCCATGTTCATCGTTGAATTTCCAATGTATCTCCTAATTTTTCCCCTTATTAGGTGAACTACATCGGGTCTTCCAAATCCTATCGATGTATCTCCTTGTTGGGGGTACAGTCCGCTAAGTGGACAGTGTTCACAAAAAGTCCAGCAGCCCATTGGGCGAGCTCGCTGGAGCTTCGCTTAGTTGTATCGGCACATCTCTAAATTCCTCTATTCATCACTGATTGTTGATCAAATCTTGCACAAGTGACACCAACATTATTGAAAACTACTAACGCTTGGGTTGCCTCCCAAGAAGCGCCTGATTTAACGTCGCGACATGACGTTGATATGATTTCAAGTATCATCCAAGTACACCACTTCAACAACTCGCACGTCACGACCTTCCCCAAAGTACACCTTCAAACTTTGACCATTGACTTTGAATCTCAACCCCTTTGCATCTCCAGTTTTAATTGCTCCATTTCCATACACTCTCGTGATTGTGTACGGACCAGTCCACTTGGACTTAAGCTTGCCCGGAAAGAATTTCAACCTTGAATTAAAAAGTAGGACTAGCTATAGAGAGAGGTCCTTCCATATGCTTGCAACCAAAATTCATCCAACTCAAGGATTAGATGCACACGATTCATGGAAACCACTTCTCAATTAAAATTTATCCTTTTCACAGCCTATAAGGCTTTGTGTTCTAACTCAACCGGAAGATGACATGTCTTTCCAAATACTAACTTGTATGGAGACATACCAATAGTAGACTTGAATGTCATGCGATAGGCCCAAAGTGTGTCATCAACTTTGCAAGACCAATCAGTTCGGTGGACATTTACCATTTTTCCTAAGATGCTCTTTATCTCTCAATTTGACACCTCAACGTGTCTTCTAGATTGCGAATGGTATGACAGTTCCACTATTTGCTTGACTCCATACTTTGATAGAAGTGCTGCAAATTGATAGTTGCAAAATTGTGAACCTCCACCACTTATAATGGCCATTGGGGTCCCAAACCTTGTGAAAATATTCTTCTTGAGAAACTTTGTGACACTTCTTTCTTCATTGATTGGTAATGCCATGGCTTCCACCCTTTTGGAAACATAATCAATTGCCACAAGAATGTGTTTTTTCCCAAATGAGCTAGGAAAAGGGTCCATGAAATAAATTCCCCAAACATCGAGTAACTCAATTTCAAGGATTTGTGACAGTGGAAATTCATGTCTCCTAGAGATACTCCATTGCAATTGACATTGAACACAACATTTGCAAAAGGCATAAGCATCTCTAAACATAGTGGGCCAATAATAGCCACATTGAAAAACCTTGGAGGGTGTACGGATGCCTCCATGATGACCATCTGTAGGCAAAGCATGACATGCTTCTAGTATTTCTTGCACCTCTATTTCGGGTATACAACGCTGGATAATATTATCAGCAGACTCCCTAAAGAAGAAAAATCCATCCCATATATACTTCTTCACATCAAATGAGAATTTCCTCTTTTGATGGCTACTCAAATCGTCAGGTAACAACCCACATACAATGAAGTTTGCAAACTCAGCATACCAAGGAACAGAAGGTGTAGAAATAACATTACCGATTAAACAGGGAGAGCATCATCGATATCTTTCTCCTCAGCCATTCTAGCATCCGCTTCCAGCCTTGATAGATGGTCAGCTACTTGATTTTCACACCCATTTATAACTTTCACTTCAAAGTCAATTTTTTGAAGGAGTAGTACCCATCGAATAAACCTTGGTTTTGCCTCTTTCTTTGCCATTAAGTACTGTAGAGTTGCGTAATATGTATGTATGATCACTTTGGTACCCAATAAGTAGGCTCTAAACTTCTCAAACCCTTACACAACAGCCAGTAACTCTTGCTCAGTCAAAGTGTAATACTTTTGAGCACAATTCAAGGTTTTGTTAGCATAATAAATGGAATAAAAGAACTTGTTTTTGCGTTGCCCAAGAACAGCGCCTAGTGCCACGCTACTAGCGTTGCACATCATTTCTAAAAGAAGATTCCAATCTATGATGATAGGGGCCAAGACGAGTTTCTCCTTCAATATCTTGAAAGCATCCAAAAATTCATTATAAAAAATAAATGTGCTTTCTTTCTCAAGAAGCGTGCACAATGGAATATCAATCTTGGAGAAGTCTTTAATGAACCGCCTATAGAACCCGACATGACCAAGGAAGCTTTTTACTCCCTTTACCAAAATTGGGGGATGTAATTTTTCAATTACTTGGATTTTAGCATGATCAACTTCAATACCATCCCCAAAAGTTTTTGTGCCCAAGAACAATTCCTTCTTTCACCATAAAGTAGCACTTTTCTCAATTAAGAACCACATTCGAATCTACACACCTTTTAAGCACCATATCCAAATGATTCAAGCATTCTTCAAAAGAGTCTCCAACGACGAAAAAATTGTCCATGAAAACTTCCATGGAATCCTCCACCATATCCGTGAAGATTGATAACATACACCGTTGAAAGGTAACTGGCGCATTGCATAACTCAAAGGGTATTCGCTTGAAGGCAAATGTTCCATAAGGGCATGTAAAAGTTATTTTCTCTTTATCCTCAGGTGCAATAGAGATTTGGTTATACCCGGAATACCCATCAAGAAAGAAATACCACCCCTTTCCTGCAACCCTATTAAGCATTTGATCAATAAATGGCATGGGGAAATGATCCTTTTTGGTCCATGAGTTAAGCTTCCGATAGTCCATACACACACACAATCCGCTCACGGTTCTAGTAGCGACAAGTTTGGTTTTTTTCATTTGGAACTACCGTGATACCACCTTTCTTAGGAACACTTGGACCGGACTCACCCATTGATTCTCCGCAATTGGAAAATAACTCCCGCGTCTAACCATTTTATAATTTCCTTTTTCACCACTTCTTGCATTGGGGGATTCAACCTTCGTTGGTTCTTAATGCTTGACTTGCAATCTTCAGCCAAATTGATTTTGTGAGTGCATACACCAGGCAAAATTCCCATGATTTCGGCAATTGACCACCCCAAGGCTCTAATGTGCCTCTTCAACACTACGATTAACAACTCCACTTGCCATTGTTCAAGATCACTCAAATTAATCACCAGGAGTGTGTTGTTAGTCCCCAAAAAAAACATATTTGAAATGAGGCAGGAGTTCCTTCAATTTTAATTTTGGTGGCTCAATAATAGATGGCTTGGCCAGTGGTGCCTCTCGACTAGACAAATCGAGAACAAGTTTCGTTTGAAATCAAGTGTGTGAGCCCAGGCCCACAAGAGCAGCCACAACTTCATCATAGTCGCTAATTTTGGCTTGATCATAATAAAGTAGCACTTGTGCTAATTATTCCCCACAATACACTGCATCCCCAATACTTGCCACAACTTCATCAATCTGATCCAAGGGAGATAAAATGTGCATATCACTTGGATATTTCATCAATATATGAATATTGAAGCACACTACTTCGTCATTGACTCGGAACTTCAACTCACCACCTTCCACATCAATCAAAGCTATGTTCGTGACCAAAAATGATCTAGCAAGGATAATCGGCATATCAATATCAATCTCACAATCAAGCACTACAAAATCAGCGGGGAACATAAATTTTTCAACCTTTACTAAAACATCATAGACCACACCAATCGGCCTCTTTATTGAACGATCAGCCATTAAGAGCCTCATTTTAGTTGGTTGTGGTTCATCAAGCCCAAGCTTACTAAATATCATCAGTGGCATTAAAATTATACTTGCACCAAGATCACACAAGGCTTTTGTGAAAGTACACGCACCAATAGTGCATGGAATAGTGAAAGCTCCCGCATCATCTTTCTTGAGGACTGTATTCTTTGTCGTCACCACACCACATGTTTGTGTCATTTCAATTATTTCACAATCTATTACCCTCTTCTTTGTCAAAAATTATTTCATATATTTGGCATAACCCAACATTTTGGTCAAGGCATCCACCAATGGGATATTCACTTTCAAATCTTTATCTATCTTCACAAACTTTTGGAATTTTGCATTGTCATTTTTCTTGCTCAATCTTTGAGGAAAATGAGGCTTTATCTTGATTTGAGGCAATGTGGATGAGGCCTCAACACCGCCTTCCTTCACATTTGACTTCGGCTTACCTTCAACTTCTTTTGTTTGTGTCCTAACCATTCCTTTACGTGATTCATCATCGGCAATCACCCCGTGAGCATCTACATTACCGGGCCTTGTTATTTCTTGCAAAGTCTTCCCACTTCTAGTAACTATGGCTGTAACTTGGGTAGCATCCATATAAATCTCATTTACGTGAGTCGTTAAATTCTCATAGGGATTAGCATACACAAGAGTAGTCACCTTCCCCATCTTTTCTTCAAGTAACTTAATGGAGGATGAATGTGAGATACCGGTGGTGGACAAAACTAAAATTTCACTCTTCATTCATTGCAAAATCATATCTGAACCATCCACTTTGTCAAGAATTTTAGTAACAAATCATCGGTTGGTATGTTAATCGAATCATGTAGATTGAAAGGCTGCATATATGTAGCATCTTCAAATTCCCTTTTGTACCAACTTTCGTCATTATTTTTGGTCCAACCTTGATTTTTGGAAAGCCTTGGAAAGTGTGGTCAAAAACCCTCCGATTTTCCACCTCTCATGTGAGCCCCATCATCATACACTCTCTTGGACATGCATTCACTAAATTTTCCCCACCTCCAATAACACGCTCGTATAACATTTCAAGTTGAGCAATCAATTTACAAATGCTTTTGTCACTCTCTTCGTTTATCTCTTCTTGTTCCTTAAGCATCCCCAAGTGTGGAAGTGACATATAATCTTCACTTATGTACTAAGCTTGGTTAATTTTGGACATTTCATCAAGCAACCTTAATGCTTCAACGAATGGTTTCTTAACTATACCGCCCCAAACAAGATGATCAACCAATCCTTTATTTACAACATCAAAACTTTGGTAAAAATATTGTAACAACAGCTCATCAGGGAAATTATGTCGTGGACATCGTAACAACACCCTCTTAAAACGTAACCATGCTCTATGAGTGGGTTCTCCATTCATTCTTTCAAAATTCTGAATGTCTTTGCTCAATTTCATTACTTTAGATGTAGGAAAGAATCTCTCAAGGATAGCTTCAATCAATTTTTCCCATGAGGTAATAGACTTTCTCGGCAACTCAATCAACCACTTAGTCATTTCCCCCATTAATGAAAAAGAGAATAACCTCAACCACATTGACTCTTGTGAAATACCATCAGCTAAAAAAAGGTTACACGCACTCACAAACTTGCGGAGGTCCTCATTAGGATTTTCATGTTTGATACCCCCAAATAATCCTCCCAGTATAATAAGCTACAACATGGGCTTGGTTACGACAAATGTGGTATCCTTATGTACCGGTGGCAACCAAATTGCTCTAACTTCATTGGTGATATGAGACATCACCTCATCTTCTTTTCTAACATCGATGTATTTCCCATGGCAACTAGAATCATCACCATCATGCGCATTCATTGTTTCACCTACCAAGAGAACACAACAAAAGGTCCAAGCATAAGTTTCTTCAACTACAAAACAAATTATTATGCAAATTACTTCTCAAATTGAATTTCTAACTACCATTCCCCGGTAGCTAGGTCATTTTTTATAACGCTCAAATTAATCTCTAAAATAAATCCAAAGAGCAAGCGGTCGTCGTCAATAAAAATACCCAACTAAGAGTCGGGGTCGAATCCCACAAGGAATGGTGTGAGGTTTAGGATCCAATTAGTGAATTAAATGGAAACTAATCTCAATGTAGTAAATATGGAAAATGAGTGGATGATTCAACCAAATTTAACAACACAAATTCAGACACACAATTAAACCAATATTAAAGCAAGCGAAGGTTCACGCAATTAGCTGAATCTAGGGGTGTGGGGATTGAACATTGATATCACTAGGGGTTATATTGAATTGCTCAATAAAACTAAATACTCATGGATAGGCTAGGTCATCTTCAATAATATTAATCTTCTTTCGATCTCATAACACTAGTTCATGAAATCTCATTTTGGTCTCATTCATGTGACTTTCAACTCAAACCACTTCCTTGGATTTACAATTAAGCATAACTAAATTGCAAACATTTAACTATTTACTAACTGTCATGACCCAGACCATCGTGATTGGCACCCACACTAACCCTCTGGTGGGAGAACCATTACTACAACCCAACTAAACATGAATCTACACATTTAAAGATACAGAAGCAGGTTTAAATGCAGAAATAAAGTAGAGTTCCCATAAACTCTAAAAGTCTAACAAATTATTGCGAAATTAAATGCCTAGAACCTGAAAGTTAATGTACCAAAACTCTAACAATGAACCAAAAGTCTAAACGAAATGGGTACAACCCAAGCTAACATAGGAATATCTAATGAACTAGTCTAAGTCCAAATAAGATGGACTAAACAGAAAGAGAACTCAAGGCAGCCCGGAAGAACTGGCTCACCCTTGAATTTGATGACGATCACTGATCTTCTAAACGAGGTCTGTCAGTAGCCGTTTGAAGATGCCCTTTACTCAACAAAGAAAAAGCAAGTGCAGTATCAGTACACAACCACAGTGTACTGGAAGGATCACGCGGCTATCCGACTAAGTGCAATATAAGCAAGTCATTACAACATCATAAACATGCATACACCAATCATATACAATATCAATGTCATTTAAGGATCAATGTACCATTCCACCTTCTCAACAATACACATATGTATAACAAGTCATTGGTCCTCTCATGGAACCCATACCCAAACAGTTAGTGTACCAGATCGTGGCACCCATTCCAAGTTAGTGTGTCGGATCGTGACACCCGTTCTAATATTTATGTCGGTACGTGACATTCGATCCCAATTAGTGTGTCGGAACGTGACACCCGCTCCATTCAACATACCACAATCACAATGTAATTCTCATAATCATACAATTAAGAGGTGATTCATGGCATATAGTTATTCGTTCATACTCATTTACGATTAGTGTGATCAATAATACAACATTCACATACATACATGCAATATAATGAAGCAAGAACAAACATATATCACACAACATGAAATCACAACCAGCACCTACCTCGAACAAAGCTTGAATCCCCTACTAACTTGATTCTTCCCCTTCCGGATTCTTTCCGCTTGTTCTTGGTCTACAAACAATAATAATAATGCGAGTATCAATAAACAAGACCTAAATACCTGGATTATAATCAATAAAGTAACCCTAGGTCGAACCCTTGATCCCCATACCCAGTTTAGGGTTTCTTCTACCATAAATTTCATATCAAAACCCTCCCCCATCGATAATTACCCAAGAAACTAAGTTATACCGATTGAAAAATGGATTCGGGGAGTGAAAACCTTACCTTTAGCCTCAAGAATGGTGAAAAACTGTCAAGAAAACACATGGGTTCGTTCCTTAGCTCACAAGGTCGAAAATTGTAGAATAAAATTTTTTTGGGGTTTATTTCCGACTTTAAGTCGCGTCTGCCCCGCCACAGCATCCCCCTCCCGGCGGGAAAGTCCCACCTTGGTGGCTTGCACGGAAATAGAGAGCTAAATTGAGAGTTCCAAACCCCTAATTCACAACACACCTTCATCCCACGACACTCAGAAAATACCTATTCACGCTAAGACCATTTTTGGGAGTTCCACTGGTCCGAATTCGATTTCGTAAAGTCGTACGGGTTCCTTAACATCTTAGCTATCTGCTCATATGATAAAATTGATAATCTGATCTCCCGTTTGTTACCAGATTTCCCTAGACCTTACTGACTCCGATTTCATCCAAATCTGGACTAGGTTGGGAAATTTCAAGGTACTACCAAAAAGTTTTCCGGCCAAAAATTTTTCTCTGTTTGCTTTTCTATAACGAAGAAAACCGGTCGTTATAATAGATACCAATTTATCCATCACTCGTCCCTGAGTGACAAACCAGGAGAAACAGGCTAAAGCAAGAGTGGAGTAGTACCTGAATCGACAAACATTTAGGGATACTTGTCTCGCATGTCCTTCTCGGTCTCCCAAGTGGCTTCCTCAACCGGACGATGCTTCCATTGAACTTTCACGGACTTAATCTCTTTGGTCCTCAGCTTCCGGACATCACGATTAAGAATTGTAATCAGTTCTTCCTCATACTGAAGGTCTTTGTCTAACACCACTGAGTCACATTTTATGATGTAATCCCCATCTCCATGATATCTCTTTAACATGGACACATGAAATACCGAATGAACTCCCGATAGGTTAGCGGGTAAAGCCAACCTATACGCCACTGGCCATACACGGTCAAGAACCTCAAATGGTCCAATGTATTGAGGACTAAGCTTGCCCTTCTTACCGAATCTCATCACTCCTTTCATGGGTGATACCTTCAGAAGAACGTTCTCACCGGTCTGAAATGCCATGTCTCTTACCTTATGGTTTGCATACTTCTTCTGTCTACTTTGGGCTGCTAAAAGCTTTGCTTTAATACTCCTCACTTTATCTTGAGCATCCTTCACTAAATCAACCCCCAAATATTTCACATCTCCATCCTCAAACCATCCTATGGGTGATCTACATCCCCTCCCATACAGTGCTTCAAATGGTGCCATGTCAATGCTGGAGTGGTAACTATTATTATAAGAGAACTCGCATAAGGGTAGGAACTTATCCCAATGACCTCCAAAGTCAATCACACATGCCCTCAACATGTCCTCTAACACTTGAATAGTCCTTTTTGATTGTCCGTCTGTCTGTAGATGGAAAATTGTACTAAAAGTGAGTTGCGTACCCAACTCCTCATGTAATTTCCTCCAAAACTTGGACGGGAACTCCGTACCACGGTCTGAGATGATAGAAAGGGTACCACGTGCAACCTTACTATCTCCCTTACATACACCTTAGCTAATTGCTGAGCATTATAATCTCTTCTGACTGGAATAAAATGGGCTGACTTAGTCAATCTGTCAACAACTGCCCAAATAGAATCATATTTTCCCAATGTCTTGGGAAGACCAACCACGAAATCCATAGCTATTCTTTCCCACTTCCATTCCAGAATTGGCATTCTTTGAAGCAAACCGGCAGGCCTTTGGTGTGCATATTTTACTTGTTGGCAATTTTGACACTTAGCCACAAACTCCGCTATATCTTTCTTCATGCCAGGCCACCAATAAATTCGCTTCAAATCTCGGTACATCTTAGTCACACCCGGATGAATGGAATACCTCGAGCCATGGGATTCTGTCAATAAATTCTGAATCAAGTCGCCCACTCTAGGAACACAAATCCTTTCTTTAAAATTGAGTACACCTCCCACATCAAGAGTGGTCTCTTGTGCTTTTCCGGACACTGTTTTATTTCTGAGCTCTTTCAAATGTTCATCCTCAAACTGTTTGGCCTTGATCTCCTCAATGAACGTGGCCTTTACTTCAATGCTAGCTAACACCCCACCTTTCTCTGAGATGCCCAACTGCATGAACTTAGACTCCAAATGTTGAATTTCTTTTGCCAAAGGTCTCTTGGATACACTCAAGCAAGCTAAACTACCCATACTCACCGTTTTTCGGCTTAGTGCGTCTGCCACTACATTAGCCTTACCCGGATGGTATTGGATGGTCACGTCATAATCCTTGAGTAACTCCATCCACCTTCGCTGTCTCAAATTTAGATCCTTTTGAGTGAACACATGTTATAGACTGCGATGATCAGTAAACACCTCACACTTGACACCATAAAGATAATGCTGCCAGATCTTAAGAATAAAAACTATCGCTGCCAACTCTATATCATGTGTTGGATAATTCCTCTCATGCACCTTCAACTGTCGTGATGCCTAAGCTATGACATTCTTATCCTGCATCAACACCGCACCCAAGCCTGAATGTGAAGCATCACAATAAACAATAAAATCCTTACCCTCCACCGGTAGTGCTAGAATAGGTGATGTGGTCAAAAGAGTCTTGAGCTTTTGAAAGCTCTCCTCACATTTTTCAGTCCATTCAAATGGTGTCTCCTTTTTGGTCAAATTGGTCAAGTATGTGGCAAAAGAAGCAAAAATTTTCACAAACCGACGATAGTAGCTAGCGAGCCCCACAAAGCTCCTAATTTCAGTCACAACTTGGTCAAACCCAATTCCTAACCGCCTCAATCTTTTGGGGATCTACCATTACCCTTCTTTTGAAACTACATGCCCCAAAAAGGCAATCGAAGTCAACCAAAATTCACACTTAAAAAATTTCACATACAACTTTTGTTTCCCAAGAACACCCAGAACAATACGAAGATGGTGGGCATGCTCTTCCTCACTTTTTTGAATAAACCAGAATGTCATCAATGAACACTATCACAAACGAATCAAGAAAGGGTTTGAACACCCCATTCATCAAACTCGTGAAAGTTGCAGGCGCATTTGTCAACCCAAACGACATAACTAAAAACTCATAGTGCCCATAAAGGGTCCTAAATGCCATTTTTGGTATATCCTCAGGCCTAATCTTTAACCGATGGTAACCAGACCTTAAATCAATCTTAGAGAAAACTGATGCACCCTGAAATTGGTCAAAAAGATCATCTATCCGAGGCAATGGATACTTATTTCGAATGGTGACCCTATTCAATTGTCGGTAGTCTATACACATTCTCATACTACCATCTTTTTTCTTAACAAACAAAACTGGGGAACCCCATGGGGAAGCACTAGGACGGATGAATCCTTTATTAAGGAGCTCTTGGATTTGAGCCTTAAGCTCTCTTAATTCTGCCGGAGCCATACGATATGGAGGGATGGAAATGGGACGAGTACCAGGCTCCAAATCAATGCAGAAATCTATATCTCTATCCGGAGGCATACCAGGCAAATCGGTTGGCAACACTTCTCTAAATTCTGACACCACCGGAATAGACTCAATAGAGGAAGACTCAACCTCAACATCCCAAATATGAGCCAAATAAGACAACAACCCTTCCCCACCAGTTTCCTAGCCCTAATGGAGGATATGATTTTAGCTGGCTTAGGCTTGTACACCCATTCCCACTCTAATTTTTCCCTACTGGGGATCTCTAGAGTCATAGACTTAGTATTACAGTTTAACACAACATAATAGGGGGACAACCAAGTCATACCTAAGATTATATCAAATTCAGTCATATCCAAAATCACCAAATCACCCCACGTCTGAAAACCCATAAACAAGATAGGACAAGCACGATAGACATGAGTGACTATGACAGACTCTCCAACGGGGGTAGAAACATGGATGGGGGCATCAAGTATATCACAAATAACGTCAAATTCAGAGGCAAATCGCACGGACACATAAGAATAAGTAGAACCCGGATCAAATAATACATTATCCATCCTGTCACATATAAGAATAGTACATGTGATCACTACGTCAGACGCATCTGCCTCGCTCTTTCCCGGAAAGGCATAACACTAAGCCTTGTCATCTTGACAGGCGATTTCCCTGCCTGGCTGCACCGTACCTCTGCATGCGTTACCATTTCCCCGACCTCCACGGCCTCGCTGATTTCCTCCTCGCCCACCTTGTGGACGCCCTCGACCATTATTACCATTTCCCGTGGGTACCACTGCTCTAGTATGCTGCTGCACGAAATCCATCATGCACAAGTGGGGACAATCTCTCCTTATATGCCCAGGTTCTCCACAGTTATAAAAAATGCAATCGAAAGATAGCTTGCCGCCCTCCGAAGGTGCGGTGGCTATCATGAATTAAATTCTGAGGTGGAGTTCCCGAGTAATAACTTGTAGAAGCGGGCATAGGGGACTGAATTGGCCGGGCTGCAAGTGTTGGCCTCCCTAAACTTCTGGAGTAGGAACCCTGGAAGTTACCTGTGCTCTTAGCTTTCTTGGCCAATGGCTTAGCCTGACCGTCTCGCCTCACCCCCTCCACTTTCTTCACAAAATCTGTTACCTCATTAAAACTTTTTCCTGCAGAAGTCATGTGTACAGACAATACCTGTAACTCAGAATTCAGTCCCTTAACAAATAGACGGATCCTCTCTTCTTCAGTAGTCACCAATTGCGTAGCATATCTAGACAAAGCATGGAACTTGGCCTCATAAGCAGCTACAGACATGCCACCTTGCTCCAAAGCCATGAACTCATCCTTCTTACGATCTCTCAAAGTCCGGGGTACATACTTTTCCAAGAACAGAGCATGAAACTGGGCCCAAGTGAGTGGGGATAAAGTTGAAGATCTAGATTCCACAGAAGCTCTCCACCACTGCTTAGCCTCGCCCTGAAGTTGAAAAGTCACAAACTCTACTCCATGTTGATGGACAATTCCCAACTTATGAAGCCTCTCATAACAATCTATGATGAACTCATAGGCGTCCTCACTCTCAGAACCATGGAACACCGGCAGTTTCAATTTCAAAAACTTAGTCAACATCTCATACTCATTACCAGTCATAACGGGACCCAACAAAGGACGAAAGAAAGCATCAGTACCTACAGTTCCACCCACCTTGGGGACAGTGATAGCAATAGTGGGGTTGGCGGGGGCTTGAGTTGCTTGCACTGCTGGAAGAACTCCAGGACCAACCAATCCTTTCAGGAATGACATAATTTGTTGAGCTAACACTGGGTCTAACGGAGGAATACCTGTAGTCTCAGCCTGCGCTCTTCCTCTTGTCCAACATCCTCATCATTCTCAACTTCCACATTCTCCTCTATCTCTTCGTGATGCGCAGGAGGATTCTTATTTCTGGGAGAATCCTCAACTGGAGCTCCACCCCTAGCGGGCGCTACCCTTCTACGGCCTCTAGCCCTTGCTCTTCCTTTACCTCTGCCTCGACCGCGACCTCTTATTGCGGACTCCTCATCGGGCTCATTGACGGGAGCTACGGGCCTGAAACCATTGAAGCGAGTGTTAACCATCTGCGGACAGAAGAGTGAAGGAGGTTAGATACCAATTTGAATCGCTAGATACCAATTGGACCCAAGTTATAGCACGAAAGGAGTCAAGAGAAAACAGAGAGATTTCCTAAAGTCCTATAGCCTCTCGAAGAAAAGTACAGACGTCTCTGTACCGTTCTGTAAGACTCTACTAGACTCGTTTTGGTACATCAAGATCAATGAACCTAGGGCTCTGATACCAACTTTGTCACGACCCAGACTATCGTGATTGGCACCCACACTAACCCTCTGGTGGGAGAACCATTACTACAACCCAACTAACCATGAATCTACGCATTTAAAGATACGGAAGAAGGTTTAAATGCAGAAATAAAGTAGAGTTCCCATAAACTCTAAAAGTCAAACAAACGATTGCGGAATTAAATGCCTAGAACCTGAAAGTCAATGTACCAAAACTCTAACAATGAACCAAAAGTCTAAAGAAAATGGGTACAACCCAAGATAAACATAGGAATATCTAATGAACTAGTCTAAGTCCGAATAAGATGGACTAAACAGAAAGAGAACTCAAGGCAACCCGGAAGAACTGGCTCACCCTTGAATTCGATCACAATCACTGATCTTCTAAACGAGGTATGTCAGTAGCCGCTTGAAGATGCCCTGTACTCAACAAAGAAAGACATGTGCAGTATCAATACACAACCACAATGTACTTGTAGGATCATGCGGCTATCCCACTAAGTGTAATATAAGCAAGTCATTACAACATCATAAACATGCATATACCGAACATATACAATATCAATATCATTTCAGGATCAATGTACAATTCCACTTTCTGAAAATACGTATATGTATAACAAGTCATTGGTCCTCTCATGGAACCCATACCCAACCAGTTAGTGTACCAGATCGTGGCACCCATTCAAAGTTAGTGTGTCAGATCGTGACACCTGTTCTAATATTTATGTCGCTACGTGACATCTGATCCCAGTTAGTGTATTGGAACGTGATACCCACTCCATTCAACATACCACAATCACAATCACAATGTACATTCTCACAATCATATAATTAAGAGGTGATTCATAGAATATAGTTATTCGTTCATATTCATTTACAATTAGTGTGATCAATAATACAAAATTCGCATACATACATGCAATATAATGAAGCAAGAATAAACATATATCACACAACATGAAATCACAACCATCACCTACCTCCAACAAAGCTTGAATCCCCTAAGAAGTTGATTTTCCCCTTCTGGATTCTTTCCGCTTGTTCTTGGTCTACAAACAATAATAATAATAATGCGAGGATCAATAAACAAGACCTAAATACCCGAATTATAATCTATAAAGTAACCCTAGGTCAAACCCTTGATCCCTATACCCAGTTTAGGGTTTCTTCCACCATAAATCTCAGATCAAAACCCTCCCCCATCGATAATTACCTAAGAAACTAAGTTCTACGGATCAAAAAATGGATTCGGGGAGTGAAAACCTTACCTTTAGCCTCAAGAATGGTGAAAAACTGTCAAGAAAACACCTGGGTTCGTTCCATAGCTCTTAAGGTCGAAAATTGCAAAATAAAATATTTTTGGGGTTTATTTCCAACTTTAAGTCGCGTCTTCCCCACCACAGTGGTCCTCACCCCACTACAACGGCCCCGCCCTGGTGGGAAAATCTTTCCTTGGCGGCTCGCACGAAAACAGAGAGCTAAATTAAGAGTTTCAAACCCCCAATTCACAACACACCTTCACCCCACGAAACTCAGAAAATACCCGTCCACGCTAAGACCATTTTTGGGAATTCCACTCGCCCGAATTTGATTCTGTATAGTCGTACGGGTTCCTTAACGTCTTAGCTATCTGCTCATATGATCAAATTCATAATTTGACTACAATTTCATCCAAATCTGGACTAGGTTGGAAATTTCAAGGTACTACAAAAAAGTTTTCCAGCCCAAAAATTTTCCATGTTGGCTTTTCTATAACGACGGGAACCGGTCATTACACTAACTCATATCAGTCTCTTTCGAGAACCGTTGCACCAATGTGAGTTCGAAGCTAAAATCAAGTTGGCCACCTTATTTCATGAATTAATCACATGGTAGCAGTTCAAATCCATGATTAACAACTATAAAATAGAGCAATTCCACATACCCACTAAGGTAAATCAACACCCAATCCCATAATCACACCCCAAGAGATTGGGGTTTTAGCAACACATCACAAAGTGTAAAGCACTTATACCTTGTATGAAATTAGCTATGGGTAACCTGAAATTGAGCAATTACAAGCAAACCCACTTTGAATTCAACCTCTATTTATCAAATTCAAGATAACCAATTCAAAAACCCCAAAAACTAAAGTGTTCTTTACTCAATAAAAAGTGTTTCTCTCTCCAAAATATTCAGAATTTCCTCACTAATTTTGAACTCCCTTTTTCACTCTCCTTTGAGTTATTTATAGTTTCCCAAAATTTAGCCCAAAACTCACAGTTCTTCCCACTCGACGAAATTATTCGGGCTCACCGAGCTCATTCGGTGAGTTGTCAATCGTGCTTCAGCTCGTCTCTTTCTTGCTCCATGCTTCTGGTGTTGGAACCTTATTCAGCGGTCCCGTTTGAGTATGCTTTTCTTGTTCGGTGAGTCATCGATCACCACCATTTTTCGCCTTTTGAACTTCCATTTTTTTCATTCTGTACTGTCAAATTCAGCGATGTTCGCCTATTGCATTTGACGGATCACTATTTCTCCAGGATTTTTCCAACCATCCTTGAGAAATAAGCCCACTGCACTATCAATTTGGGCGATATTGTGCCCATTAGGTGATCCTCCTTTCTTGTTTGACGATCAATAGTGTATGGTTTACACTTTTTTTTATATTTTTGGCCATTCTTTCATATATTTATTCTTGCCTTGTCCTTTAGCCTTCATAGCTGCAAATCATCTAAATATAATTAGAATAGGAAATAATTAGGCATCGAGGACACTAATTGTGGAGCTAAATAGGCCTTAAATGAGTGCAAATCTACCACTCATCAAGGTTGGCACAAAAAGAGACTGATGTAAGGAAGTGGAAAGATGATGGATTTAGTCCCACAAGTGAAATGTTATATAATGAGTATTTGAAGATATCCAAAGTTTGTAATGTTAGGTCATTGAAGGTGAAGATAGACACATTGTAAATCTAAGGGAGGAAAAGTGCACATGTAGGACATGGGATCTCACTGGAATTGCATGTCCACATGAAATTAAGGCAATAGAGCACAAGAAAATGGAACCTAAGTCTAAAATTGATTAGTATTACAATAAGGAGGCATTCTTCGCAGTTTACAAACACAAATTTGAACCTGTTAGGGGGGAACCATTCTGAAAATTTGATCATTTACATGTCATTGAACCACCAGAAATGGTCAAGCTTGTTGGCAGACCTAAGGTTCTGAGGTATAGAAATAATAATGAAGCAGTTAAGAGTCAAGGAGTGTGAAAGCAATCAAGAAAAGGAAAAGTGATGGCATGTGGTAGTTGTGGAGGATAAAATCATAATTCAAGAGGTTGTCAAAAAGGTAATTTTTATTCAATCTTGTTGACGAGAAAATCATAATCCACTCCTATATTTAATTATTTATTTTATTTTATGGATAAAGAATGCATAGCAGTGAAAGCAAGCTATTAAGTAGGGGAAGCAAACTGCTAAGCAAGGAAAAGAAGCTGGTAGGGGGGGAAGTGACAACCTAGGAGAGGTTTGATGGATGAAGAGGAACCTTCTGAGGAAGACATCAAATTAACAGCCCCCCAACTAACACAAGAAAGTCAACATGAATTCCAGTATGCTTGTAGCACCTATATATTCCAATAGCAGAGGAAGATGATGAAGATCCTCGGCTAAGGCCAAGAACAGTTTCTAAAGAAGCTTATTTAGCAAGACTAAGAAAGAGGCATAAGCCACAAGAACCAATTGGAACAAGATCAATAACCTCCAGGATGAAAAATCTAATGTAAGTGATCCGACAAATCTTCCCATATCACCTATTGGCTTAACTTTGAAGGGAAAATATGCAATTACAACAAACCAGCTACAAGCACCGATGATTCAAAAGTTAAGGCCAAGAAGGGGATGAGAAAAATATGTTGGTGACCTTTTTGTATAGGTTGGTGCCTTTAATGATGTTGACAATACTGCATTTATTTTTCAAGACTTCTGTTTCTGCTAGACTTCTGCTTTTGCTAGACTAACTAAAGTTTTATAGATTTAATAGTATAAACAAGCACCAATATAGTACCGGTGACTTAAGTTTCAGAATTATGGTACTAGTGTTTTGTAAGTGACATATTTTCTATTATATGAAAGTTCAATGTTAATGTTGACTTATAATTTCCTTGAAACAGTTTTGGGTTATGTTAATTCATTTGAGATTAACTCTTTATTGGAAGCTGGATTTTTTTTAAAAGAACATCTTGATGAAAAATTTCAAAAAGAAACCAAATCCACAACCTCAAAAATCCCATCTCAGAAATAGAAAATTCAACAGTTACAATTGACAAATACCAAAATCAAATTAGTTCTTACAAAATCCAATTCAAATGATAAGATTCTCTAATCAAAATAGCCATTGTGATTTCAAATCAATTCTTACAAAATCCATTTCATTCTCTAATCAAAATACTCATTGCAATTTCAATTAAGAAAATCATGAATTAAAATAACACTTTAAAATCGCATTCAAGAACATATCTTCATCACTTGAAAATTGCAACAACAAATACCACAAACATAGCAAATGACAATATACACAACATCTTCAACGTCAACACTTTCGCTTCCAAATTTTTTGATTTGTTCACCTCAAAGTAGTTTATACTCTCTAAATTCTCCAATGTTTTCTTCAAGTTGTCTTTTTCAATCATAAATACAGTCAAATACTCTCTCAAATTCTCAATTTTTACCGTAGCAACTTTCAATTTAGACTTCAATAAATTTATTTCGACCAAAACATTTCCTGTAGAACTATCTTCCCACTTCCAAAATCCATAATTTTCAATATGATCTAGAATAATAGAGAAGAATTCATAATCATACAAATACAAGCAGCAATCATACGAATTGACTTTTAGTGAAAAACGTACCTTAGGTTTAGAACACCTATAAAATGTTCTTTCGGGGTTCAGTGGAGTCCCTTAAGTAAAACAATGAGCAATTTCATCACAAAAACAAGTCATCATCATCAAGTTACTAATTGAATCAAAACTAATTTTAGACATGGTATAAGATTGATTTAGGGATTTAGTGATTATGATGGCTAAAATCTAATAAGTGGTAGATTTCCACTCATTTGAGGACCTTTTGGTTCAGCAATTAGTCTTCTCAATACTTGTTTATATCCTATTCTCATGATAATTTGATATTTTACAGCTATGAAGGCAAAAGGACAAGGTAAAGATGAATCTATAATTAAAAAAAAGGCCAAAACATTGAAAAGAGTGTAAACTCCTAGCTGAGAGTCGCCTAACCAAAAGGGTGTATCGCTCAATAGGTCATACCTCCCCTAAAGTGATAGTGATTACAATGGAAAATATTCAATACAGTTTGGAGAACTAAAGTGAAAAATGGTGATCTGCCAAAGTCATTGACTGAGGTAGAAGTTCCACCGTCGAAGGTGACAGACTTCTGTGTAAAAATAAAGGCTAAATGGGTGAACATGGTTGTAATCGATATTTGCCGAATGTGAAAGGTTGACTTGACCGAATTCACCAACTTAGGTTCAAACACCAAAGCCTGAAGTAAAGAAAGGGCAAGCTAAAGAGCAAACGGTGATCCGTCGAACGTGCTAGGCAAGCCCAACTAATGTCGCCGAACTAGTCTCATATGGAACTTTGGACTAATTTTGGGGAAACTATAGCCCAAAGAAGATATAAAATGTATTAGAAAAGGAAGGAGATCCTGAATTGATCTTTTGTTTTTTAAATTGAGCTTGATAAAGAGACTTCTTAGTTTTGGGGGGGTTTTGAACAATCTTGTAATTGACATTTGAGGGTTCAAATCAAAATGTGTGTTGAAGATTATTGTTTGAATTCAATTCTTAAATGGTTGTAAACATAATTGGTATACTTTCTTTTCCTTTTAAGATGCTTGGCTAAAACCTCAATTCTATGAGTGTGACTATGGATTGGGTGTTGATTTAATTTAGTGGGTCTTGTATCTTGCTCTATTTCATTGTTGTTTATCCATATATTTGAGTTATTTAGCATGGGGTCAATTTATGGGTTAAGGTTGCAAACTTAATCTTAGTCTAGAGCTTCATGCTCGAAAGAGATAAATTGATTTGGGTAAATAACTTGATGCATGCAATTTAGGTTTGATTTCTATAGTTTGCTCAAACACGAAATTGTGGTTCAATTCTATTTTCTAAATCTTGTCGAAAGAGATAATTCTGTAAGGTATTGGGTTTATTTGTGTTTCACATGGATGAGACCGAAATGAGATTATATGATATGATGCTTTGAAATCGAAAGAAGATTAGTGTCATTGAAGATTACCCAGCCTATTCATGATTTTCTAGTATTATTGAGCAAGAACTTGTACTCTATTTGACATCGATACCAATTCTTACACCCATAGATCGTCTCTTACTAGTTTAAATCCCTAATTTTAGTTAAACTGTTATAATTGATACAAAAACTCTTTTAGTAATTTTGGTGGAATAGTCCACATATTTGTTCTAATTACTACAATAAATCAGTTTACATTCTTAATTACCTAATTGAATTCCTTGCATTATATCATTCCTTTGTGGATTCGATCCCAACTCTCTTATTGGGTATTTTTATTGTTAATGACCAATTACTCTTCTAATTATTTTTTAGAGTAATTTGAGCATTATCAAAAATGGCACCGTTGCCGAGGTGTGATGGCTAAGAATTCAGTTTATGAAGTTAGTTTGTGAACTTGTTTGTTTGTATTAGATTGTTGTTTTGTGTTGTTGTTGTTGTATCCTAATCACAGGTGGAATTATGAGCGAAAAAGGAAGTGATGATTCTAGTCACTATTGGAAGAATGATAACATGGGAGATGTGAACGACATGTATTTGAATGTTGTTGAAAGCACAAAAGTGATCTGGTTACCTCATACTAATGGGAGAGCTATGTTCCATGTAACTTGAACTATGTTACAATTGATCCAGATGAGAGGAATTTTTGGAGGTCTTACTCATGAAGACCCCCATGAACATCGTCAGAATTTTGAGGACATTTGTGGGCGTTTCATGTATAAGAACATCTCACAAGAATCTATTCGGTTGAGGTTGTTCCCGTTCTCCTTAACACGAGAAGCAACTAGATGGATGGCTGAACTACCAAATGATTCTATCACTTCATATGAGGAACTAACCAAGGCATTCCTTCAAGGATTTTTCCCTCTCTCAAAAATGGTAAAACTGAGAGATAGCATCCTGAACT
The DNA here is from genome assembly GCA_029582245.1 of Solanum etuberosum. Classification (NCBI taxonomy): domain Eukaryota; kingdom Viridiplantae; phylum Streptophyta; class Magnoliopsida; order Solanales; family Solanaceae; genus Solanum; species Solanum etuberosum. Next base: position 32,115 of record JAJONR010003157.1, on the reverse strand, counting down.
TCAAAAAAGTTGTAGGTGAACCTCTTCCCAAGACCTAGTTGCGGTTTCAAAAAGTGTTGCTACAATGTCTAACACATGGTGTTCCAGACAATTTACTGATACAATACGTCTATTGTTGCCTTGACTCGATCAACAAAGGGTTGGCTTATCAACTTATCCATGGTGGGCTAATGCGACAAACGTTTGATATAGTAACAATGTTGCTTGATGACATGACCAAGATAAACTGAGTATGGCATACTAGAGAACATCAAGTATCTCCTCTACACTGGAGTATGAATAAGGAACAAATGGAGAAGAACTATGAGTGTGATGAAAACATGGCGAAGATGATGATTCAACTTAATTTGTTATCCAAACATATCATAGGATGTGGATTCAAAATGGTAAAAACAGTTGGAAAAAGCAGTGGGCATTGCTCAGAGGATGCCAAATTTGAGGCATTGTACAATGAAGAAGTGAATTACATGGGGGAACCCAATGGGGGGGTTCATCCGACTTATCCAAGGCTAGGTCGGAACAAAGGTTGGAAAAAGACAATGGTTGGAGAGATTGGAGAGCTCGAGGTGGTAATTGTAGAGATTTTGAAGCTTAAAAGGATGGATACATCCCACCTCATGATCATCCCAAACCAGAAGAACAAGCTGGACTGGAGGGAAACCAAACCAATGATATGCTAACAAGGATCTCCAACAAGGTTGAAAGGTCCGACAAGGTGTTGAAGGATTTTTAAAATTCCTTCTTCACTTTGAATCAAACAGTTACTTCACATTCCATGTCAATCAAGTAGTTAGAGACTCAAATGTGTCAGATCTCTTCTCATCTAAATCCAAGGAAAAAGGGAACATTGCCTAGTGAGTAGTGACCCCATCCTGAACCCCAAAAATGATTGTTGATGAGTAAGAATTGTGTCGTGCCATGATGTTAAATAAGGTGCTTCTAGGGAGGCAACCTAAGTTTGTTTTAGAGCTTTCAATAACGTGTGTTATGAGTGTAGGTTGATATGAAGTCAAAAAGTTGAAAAGCATGCATTGGGCGATGCAAGTACCTAGTTGGTGATGCACCAAAATATATTGATGGACATCTTCATGTTCACCTTCAAAGCCAAGAATTTGAAAAATGGTACTGGCAACTTTGGTGAACTTGGGTGATTCACCAAATGACACTAGGCAAACTACATCGGGTCCACTAAGTTGAACTTCAGGTTTGGTATTTTTTAGGCATCATCGGCGAGTTGAAGCTCCTTCGGCGTCGTTAGTGACAGACCATTAAATCTGCCTGACATAAAAATGCCAAGAGTCTTTTCAATTTTTAAAAGCTGCATTTTGATCTTTTTGTGCATTTTCACTTACTGCACTCTCAATCCTTTGCCTAAATACTAGTGTGTGTTCATTGTGCATCAATTTGTTTGCTTGGAGTGAGTGAGTAATTGTGATCCTCGACCCCAAACCCTTCCTCCCTCGTTGTCACTATTTGTGCTTCTCTAAGGTTGGTTGTCAAGATTATTTTTGTTGGTCTAGCTTAATATTGATGCATATTGATTGGTTTAAGTGTTATTATTGATTTTGTGCTGTTAGAATCTTGTAGGTAGCTTAATTTCAGTCGGTCGAATGATACCCATGAACTAGGATAGTTAATTTTGTTCCTGAACTTGCTAAAATTGATTGTGATGGTTAAAAGTTGAAATTGGGTTGTTAAATTCAATGGGTTTTGATTGAATTTGAATTGGGTGAAGTCTAATTAAACCAGTGTTGTCCTTTAGACTTGTATTTGCCCAATTTGATAAGGTGACATCTTTCTTAAGGGAAAATCATCATTTTGGCAATGCTTTGTTGAAATTGGGGGAATACAGAGTACCTTGGGGTAGCTTAGCATATGGGTAACTAGTAAAATTGATTGGGTACTGGGTAGTGTTGCATTTTGTTGTTTAAGTTTTGAAAAATTGATGTTGGGATGTTCAATGGGCTTGTCTTAGCTCGCTAAGATGTTTAGGCGAATCGCCGAGTAAGCCCCAATCGCCTTCTAAGTTTGAATTTGTGACTTGGGTCCTGTCACATTTGGTGGGCATGTCTCAGCTCACCGAAGCCAACTCGGCAAATTGCCAAGTTGGAGTTGACATCGCCCTTATGCCTGGTCCTAATATGTTTTGCTCTATCACATTTGGCAGGCTTGTCTTAGCTCGCCAAAATCAACTCAGCAGATAGCCGAGTTGGAGTTGACACCGCCTATCATGTTTGAGTGAAATTTCATTTTGTTCTATCAATTTTGGCGAGCTCGTCTTAGCTCGTCTAACCTGTTAGGTGAATTGCCATTCCATTTGGCGAGTCTTAGAACATAGTTTTAATTGTGATTTTTTTTGTATACTTCTTTTCAACTAACCTTCACTCGATATTTTTTTTGAAATATTGTGCCTTGCAGGAAATGGGAAAATCTAAAGATAAAAAAGTGGTGTCTTGTAACTCCGAGCACGAGTCTCCTACTCCACCTCCTTTTAAAAGGCATAGGTGGATTACAATCAATGAACCCTCTGAGCAGAAACTGGTCACTCAAGGTGCCTCTACGCGTGAGAGTGAACAACCTAAGAAAGTGGTGGCAAAGAAGAAGACATATATCCAATCCAAGTTGCCACGAAACCCGGCATCACATGCTTCAAGAGTTCTCCCAATCATAGCTCCAAGATCCCTTAATAGACTCAAAGAAATGGGGGAACGGACTATACTTGAGAAGAGGCGATTGTCTATGAATGGAAATATCAAGAACTACCCAGCCATATGGGACAGAATCAAATTTCATGGGTTTGACCGATTCACTCAATCTCGACCCCCGATATGTCCCGCCTTGGGTTCGCAAATTTTGTTCCTCCTATGTAAAGGCATTTCCCAAGAAGAGAAAGGGAATTGTTTGGAAACCCCTCGAAAAAGTCAAAGTCCGAGGGAAAATGGTGCAATGTAATGCGGGGGCTATTAATGATATTCTAGGGATGAAAGACAACAGGTTGATCTATAAAAGCTTTGTATAAAGCAGAGCTTGGATGCACTTAAGGGGTAGTTGGCACCCTTAAACTCCAAGATGACGCCCCCATGTATGGTAGATGGGGAAAGAATTGAGAATAAGGATATCAACATCACCACTTAATTTTGGTTTGGGTTTATAAGTATAAACCTCAGGTCAACCAAAAATGAGTCTATCCTCTGGAACCCAAGGGCCGTATTGGTTGTAACATCATTGACCGGGATGAGATCCATGCTAGAGCTATCATAGAGGGGGAGATGCTTATGCAAGCACGATTGGAGTAAACCTCACTACCCTTCCCTATTTTGATCAGGCAATTGTGTGAGGCAGCCAGAGTCCCATGCGATGAGAGGTATGATGTTACGGTTAACCCCTCCTCATCCAATGACATTCAGAGGATAGAGGTTGATAGTATCTGAGGAACAATGAGGCCAGAAGAAAATTGCCACCACCTGACACCACACTGGTAGTGGATCCCACTGACACTACTCGTCCCGCTCCTTCTATTGAGAGTTCAGGTATTGCTCCACCCTCGTGTTTTCCTTCTAGTTCTTCTACACCATCCACCTCGACTGCACCTCCCCCTACATCCTAGCCTCCATTGACTCAGGACTTGATTTATTAGATGGTCAACCTTGCCCATTTTGTGGATGCTAGGGCATCTAGACTTGAGAAGGAAATGCCCAAGATTATTGAGAGGGTTATTGAGGCTGTTTTGTGCCTTATTAGGGGTGAGATTGTGCTCCACTTGAGCCACTCTATCTTTGCATGGGAAGAGGTTGGACAAGCTCACTGCAAGAGTTGAGGAGAGAGAAGTGTGAGGGGAGCTCTACTGATTTGACTGAGTTGAGGGGTGACATAGATACCCTTAGGGATGATGTGGACCAGTTGAAGTTCACTAATATTTTGATGTTGTGGGGTGAGGTTCCCTTGCCCGAGATGCCTGAGGTTGTGCCTCCTGCTGAGCCAAGAGCTGATGGACCTAGTAGGGTAGCTGAGCAACCAACAGTTGTTGATGAGAGAGTTGATGATGATACTTAGAATGATGCAACTGAGGAGACTGATGAGAATGAGTTTCGGAGAGTTGATGAGCAGGTGATTGCTGAGACCTTACCGGAGATGCAAATTATAGATAATTGATGGTGTACGCGACTTTGGAGAGATCTCTTATAGATATTTCCATGGTTGGCACTCGTGGGGTATGTCCTTCAGACTCTACTTTTCCTCCCTCTGATAGGCTAGGCACTGATGCCCTAGTTGGTGCTACATTGTTGCATGTTGTTTCAATTGTTTTCGGTACTAATTCTCGAGATTATGTCATCTCTTTTGAGCCTCAAGATCAGAGTTTTCACATGCATAGCCTGTCAGGGGGACTTTTCACCCATTCTCCTCCCGTACTTATATTTTGATAGCATTGAGGACACTGTTAGATTTTTTTTGTGGGATGAGGGCACATGTGCCTATATTTCGCTTTTTAGATTGTACTTTGTTATTTCAGTTTTATTTTGAGATATTTTAGTATTTTGGTTTTATTTATGATATTTGGTTGGTTTTGATTTCATTTTGTCTCTCTATCCATTGCCCCTTGATTTGCGGAGTTGTGAAATGGTTGAGATTACTTGTATTTTCATTTTTGATGTTCGAGGATCAATTTTTTCCAATATTGATGTCTTGGACAGTACTAATGATAAGAAATGTGTTTTGTGTTGATGTTGTAAGAAGAAATCATTGTGGCTTTACTTTTGAATGATCTTTTTTATTCTTATGTTGACTAGGTGTGTATTGATGTGAGCCTTGCAATGAACATCGCACACAAGCTTCTTGATTTTGTAGAGTTGTGCTAAATGATTGTGTTTGAAGTGCCATGTGTGGTGAGGTCCTTGAAAATATGCTTGTTGATTCATAAAATTTTCCTTGTTAGTTTAATTGTCTATCCTTCGTGAAAGCAAGAAATGATCTTGGGCACAAATTTTGAGAGGGAACCCGAATAGTCATACCTTTTGTGACTAGCCTATGAGAGTGTGAAATCATCTTGGAATCATTTGAGCCTAAACCATTTTTTTTCAACCTTGTTGAAACCTCTTGAATCAAATATATCCCTAACTTCTCACCTATTAAACCTTTTCTAAGTATTGGTTTGTTTGAATAGCCAACTTAGGCCAAAAGCCTAAGTTGGAGGTGTGTAAAAAAAGAAGGAGAGAAAGCCAAGTGAAAGTGAGGAAAGAAAGGTGAGACTCAATGTTGAAGTTTGTTGCAAAAAGAAGGAGCTCCTCTTTATAAAAAAGAGAAGAAAATGTGTGTGAGTAAAAGCTTGAAAATGAAATGAAAAAGAAGGTTGTGATGAAATAAAAGGGGTGTCAAATAAATTGAGTTAAAAATTGAGGTTTGAGGATGTGCTTTCTGAGAGCATGGAACTGTTTTTGTTGTGAGGGCACTTGAATGCTACTGTTGAAGCATGGCTTTGCATTATAAGGAGCATTAGTGAGCTTGAGCTTATGTTGATATCGGCTAGTCATCATTTGAAGCTTCTTGAGCATGATTGAATTATTGCATATACTTGGTAGTATTCTTGTGATGACACTTGCATGTTAACTCACATTTGAGAACTATTGTAGACACCCTTGTTGAACTAATTGTATTCTTGATTTACTTGAGGACAAGCAAAAGTGTACGTTGGGGTGTTGATGAGTGGTAGATTTTGACTCATTTAAGGCCTTTTTAGTTCAACAATTAGTGTCATCAATGTCTATTTATGCCCTATTCTGGTGATATTTTGTTGTTTTGCAGCTATGAAGGGTAATGGACAAGATAAGGATGAATCTATGAAAAAGAGCCCAAAAAAATATTGAAAAAGAGTGTAAACTCTAAGCTGAGAGTTGCCAAACCAAAAGGGCGGATCACCCAAAAGGTCATACCTCGCCTAAAGTGACACTGTTCAGAATAGAAAATATTCAAGGAAGGTCGGTGAACTAAAGTGGAAACAGCGATCCACCGAAGTCATTGGGCGAGCTAGAAGTTCCATCACCGAAGGTGAAAGACTTCTGAGTGAAAATGAAGGAAGAATGGGTGAACAGGGTGGTAATATGTGATTTGCCAAATGTGAAAGGCTAACTCGATTGAGTTTTCCAACTAAGGCTCATACACCAGAAGCCTGAAGCAAAGGAAGGGAGAGCTAAAGAGTAAAAAGCGACCCACCAAATGTTCTAGGCGAGCCAGACTAATGTCGCTGAATAGGTTGCGCATGGAATTTTGGACTAATTTTGAGGAAACTATAAATAGCTCAAAGGAAAGAGAATGTATCAAAAAAGGAAGGAGATCCTGAATGAATCTTTTGTTTTTGAAATTGAGCATGTGAAAGAGACTTCTTAGTTTTTTGGGGTTTTTTGTAACAATCTTATAATTGACATTTGAGGGTTCAAATCAAAGTGGGTGTTGAAGATTATTGCTTAAATTCAACCCTCCAATGGTTGTAAAAAAAATTGGTATACTTTCTTTTCCTTTTATGATGCTTGGCTAAAATCCTAAATTTAGGGGTGTGGCTATGGGGTTGGGTGTTGATTTAATTTAGTGGGTCTTGTGTCTTACTCTATTTTATTTTTATTCATCCATGGATTTGAGTTATTTAGCATAGGGTTAGTTTATCGATTAAGGTTGTAAACTTAATCCTGGTCTAGATCTTTAATTGAGGCTCGAAAGAGATCAATTGAAGTGGGTAAATAGTTTGATGCCATGTCCATTCTAAAAGAGCTAAATCGGATGGTGACTAGATTCATTCCGTAGCACGAGATTCTGTAACAGCAAAAACATTGACCCCTACTACTGTTCCCGCATTTGAATCTGAGAAAGAACGAGAGTCTCTCCCTAAAGCCGTAAATGACGAATCACACTCTGAAAGGAGGTTCCCTCCCAATAAATGTCAGGAGGGAGAAAGGCGTAATTGCTCTGTCATCCTCCGACCTCCCCCCTTTCCACCTCTAAGTAGTGGTGTTGGTGTGTCTCGTTGCAATCATTCCAGTCAATCTCTTTCCTAAACCATAGGTAAGGGAAAGGGAGAATGAGTAGGACAGGCTCGAGGTCAATTCTTAACGGATTCAGGTCCATAACCATGGGTTCCAATGCACGAGATCTTGTAGCACTTACCAATGAGGTCTATTGCTCGAAATAGAGATATTAGTAAGGTTTTGGGTTGGTTTGTGCTTCACATAGATGAGAGCAAAAGGAGATTCTATGATATGATGCCTTGAGATCGAAAGAAGATTAGTGTCATTGAAGATTACCTAGCCTATCCATGATTGTTTAGCATTATTCAGCAAGCACTTGTAGCCCTATTTGACATTGATACCAATTCCTACGCCCCTAGATCATCTCTTACTTGTTTGAATCCCTGATATTAGTTTAATTGTGCTAATTGATACCAAGACTCTTTTCGTAAATTTGGTGGAATTATCTACCTATTTGTTCTGATTACTACAATGAATCAGTTTGCATTTTTTATTTCCTAATTAAATTCCTTGCATTATATCACTCCTTGTGGTATTAACTCGACCCCGACTCTCTTGTTTGGTATTTTTATTGCAAAGACTGAAAATAGAAGAAATATTTTTATATCCCTCTAAGATCTAATTTATTGTTACCCATAGACCAAGTCTCCAAGGAAATTAAATAAATTATGAACTTGGCCAATTAACGATCGACTAAATTAATTATTTTAAAAATACTACATGTCCACTAAATATCCTTAGTAAACAAATAATTTAAAATTCTCATTTACAATTTATGGAAGGGATCTTTTATGAAAACAAGAGTTATACTACTCAAAATATCCAAAGATCACAACGTTTCAACAATATTCTCAAACCAACTTCACGGACTGATCTAAAAATTACTCGGGCCAACTATAAGGAGGCGTAAAATAGTAATTTTATGAAAATTTTCAAAAATTACCTTCTGGGTCATCACATTATCCACCACTAAGAATCATGTTTGTCCTCGAACATAAAGTAAAAGAAAGTACCTAAAGCTTCGAAAAGCTGAGGATATCTAGCACGCATGTGAGGATCCTTCTCCTGTGTCGCTTCTCCAACTGAACGGTACTTCTACTGCACCTTCACTAAATAAATCTCCTTGGTACTAAGATTTCAAACCTCCCTATCCAATATACCTATAGGTTCCTCCTCAAATGACAAGTCTGGACCCAACACCACTGAATTGAGTGAAAGAACGTGAGATTCATCTGCCACATACTTCCGAAGCATAGAGACATGGTAAACAAGATGCACAACTGACAAGCTAGGTAGCAAGGACAACCTATAGGACACCTTTCCAACTCGCCCCAAAATCTCAAAAGGTCCAATGAATCGAGGGCTAAGCCTGCCCTTCATTTCGAACAGCATCACCCCATTCATGGGTGACACTGTGAGCCAAACATGATCACCCTCTTTAAACTCTAGGGGTCAAACCCTCCTAACTACATAACCCTTCTGTCCACTCTTGGCCGCCAACAGTCTACCCTGAATCCTACGGACCTGCTCTATGTCATCTATAAGAAAATATGTATCTAATGAGTCCATCTCAACTGAATCAACCAATCGGAGATCTACACTGCCTTTCATACAAGCCTCAAATAGTGTCATTTGAATATTGGAGTGATAACTATTGTTATAGGAAAACTCTACTAAGGACAAATGTTGATCCCAACGAGCATCAAATTCAATCACACACGTGCGGAGCATGTCCTCTAACACCTAAATCGTTCTCTCATACTACCCATCCATCTAAGGGTGAAAGGTCATAGTCATATCCAACTGAGTACCCAGACCATGATCCATGGCCCTCCAAAAGTGAGAAATGAATAATGAACCCCGATCAGAGACAATAGAAATAGGCGCCCATGTAGCTGAAATATATGACTGCTATAGAGTCGAGCTAACTTCTCTGTTGTGCACTTCACCTGAACTGGATGAAATGGGTGGACTTGGTCAACCTATCAACAACTACCCAAATAGAATCATAACCACCCACGGTAGTAGGCAAGCCCACAATGAAGTCCATGGTAATACCTTCCCACTTCTAACTAGGAATGGGCATACTCTGAGAAAACCTCCAGGTCATTGATACTCACACTTGACCTGTTGGCAAGTCAAACACCTAGACACAAACTCAGAAATATCCTTTTTCATACCAAACCACCACAATGCTGACTATGATCGTGATACATCGGTCGCTCCTGGATGGATAGAATATCGAGAATAGTGAGCCTCCTCCAGGATCAATCTAACCAACTCACCCACCTTAGGCACACAAATACTACCTTTGATCCTCAACACTCCATCAACATCAAGCATAGACTCCTGGGAATCATCCCTTGATAACTTGTCTTGAATAAGGCATAACTTCTCATCATCAAATTGTCGCTCACGGATCGGCTCAACAAAAAAATATTGGGCCTTAGTAAAAGCAATCGCACCAGCACTCTCCTCTTATTCCACAACTGGGGAAAATTGTTGGCTAAATCTGAACATCTCTAGCCAATGGTCTCTCTTCAATACTAAGCGCAGCAAGACTCCCCAATGTAAGAGTCTTTGTATTCAAAATGTTGACCACCACATTGGCCTTCCCGGGATGATATATGTTAGTTATATCGTAGTTCTTCAGCAACTCAAGACATCTATGCCACCTCAAGTTCAGAACCCTTTGAAGATGTACTGAAAGCTCTGATGATTGGTGAAGATCTCAGAATGTACCCCGTACAAGTAGTGACGCCATAATTTAAGCACAAAGACCATGGATGCCAACTTCTAATCATGAGTAGGGTAGTTCTTTGACATTATGTGTCCCAAGAATTTCACTGAATTAAGCCAGAACTCAAACTTTGAAAACTTGGATACAGTTTCTCTTTCCAAAACCTCTGAAGTAAAATCCTCAAGTTTAGAACATGGTCCTCCTCAGTTTTGGAGTACACCAAAATATCATTGATGAAGACAATCACAAAAGAATCTAGGTATGGTCGAAACACCCCGTTCATCAACTTCATGAATGTTGCAGAGGTGTTAGTTAACTCAAATGACATCACTAGGAACTCATAATGGCCATATTGAGTCCTAAAAGCGATGTTAGGATATCTGATGCCCTAATCCTCAAATGATAGTACCAGGACCTCAAATCAATCTTAGAGAACAATGATGCTCCCTGAAGTTGATAAAATAATTCATTAATACGTGGAAGAGGATACTTTTTCTTCACTGTTACTTTGTTCAACTGCCTATAGTCAATACACATCCTTATAGTCCCGTCAATCTTCTTCACAAGAAACACTGGGGAACCCCAAGGTGACACACTAGGGTAAATAGACCTCTTACTCAAAAAATCCTATAACTGATCCTTGAACTCTGTTGGAGCCATACGGTAAAGAGGAATAGAAATGGGCTTAGTGTCCGGATTCAAATCAATAGCAAAGTCAATATTCCTATCTGGAGGAACACTTGGGAGATCAATAGAAAACACATCTGAAAACTCCTGAACCATGGGAGGTGGCTCAACACTAGTGTCCCTAATAAAGATTATGTAAGACAAATACCCTCTTTCCACCAATCTCTAAGCATGGATGAAGGAGATGACCTTAATAGGGTAAGAACCACTAAATCCCCTCCACTCAACCCTAGAACAACAAGCATCGCCAAGGTAATAGTCTTAGCATTACAATCGAGGATAACATGATAAGGGGAAATCCAATCCATACCCAAGATAACATCAAAGCTTACCATACCCAGAATGATCAAGTCTATCGATCTATCATACCCTGCTAGGGAAACAAGACAGCATCGATACACTTGATCCACCACTAAGGGCTTACCCACGGGTGTAGAAACACGAATCGGTACAGGCATGATATCCCACATCATATCAAACCCAAAAACAAAATAGGCAGACACATAAGAGAATGTAGACCCCAGATCAAATAATACAGATGTGCGTCCAATAGAATATTGGATGAGACCTGTAATAATTTTATTAGACACATTAGCCTTTGGTCTCCCTGGGAAAACATAAAATTGGCCACCTCTACCACTTCTAGCCTAGGTAGTACCTCTACCCCCACTTTGTTGAGCTGCACTACTGCTACCAGAAGCTCTACAGCCTCTACATGATTAAACTCTACCTCGCCCTCTAGCCTATGGTGTCGGTGGTCTAGTCTGAACTAAAGAATTGGCTTGGGACCTTCCCTGACCCCTCTACATAGGACACTGGTGCATCATGTGATTGGGATCTCCATAACTAAAGCAAAACCTCTGACTTGGGAACTACTTTGTTGATCCTGAAGAACCATTATAACTGCCTCGCTCTGTTGGTCGTTTTTGTGAATCATACGAGCCCTGACATGTACTATAAAATCCATGAGGTATCTGACCACCCTCGGATATCGGCATAGATTCATGAATGTGTCCCTAAAGCTGGAAGGAACCACTCCCTTTGTAAGATCCCTACCTCCAGATGAGGCACCAGAAAACTGACTTGATGTATGGGCCTCTTAGGGTCCCCAAACTCTTCTCTCCATCTATTACGCCTCCTTGGTAGTTCTCATAATGGATCGGAAGTAAGCCCCCTCTTGAGATGCTTTGAAAACAACTGATCTCATAGAGAAAGTCATCCCCCTCACAAATATACGGATCCTTTCCGTCTCATCCAAGATAAGGGGCAAAGCATGCCTAGACAACTGAAAAATGGTCCTCATACTCTGTAACAGATAAATTGTCCTATCTTAGACTCTTGAACCTCAAGCATATCTTCTCTCTCACACTCTAACGGATGAAGAGATCGTGAAAGGCATTGGAAAATATCTTCCAAGTCACTGGAGGAGATCCAACTGGTAAAGACCCTAAATAAACTCTCCACTATTCTCCCGTTGGCCCATGAAGCTGGAGTGTAGCATATAGAACCCCATGTGACTCAGTTAACCGAACCATCTCTAGCAATTCTCGATAAATGGTCAGAAACTCATGAGTGTCCTCTCTCTTCCAACCCTAAAATTGGTATGGGTCCATCTTCGTCAAATTCTCATACATATGCTGCTCATCCTCTATTAAAACAACCAAAGGTGCACCTTGATCCTTAGCTGTCGGTGCAAAGTCATTTCCAACCATGGGACCTATTGGTGATTGCCTTACCGGATCCTGAATAACTAGAGCGTGCTACTGCTCTAGGGTTTGAACACCTACTCTAGTCTGAGAGCCATGTGGTTTGCTGGTCCACCACCACCCTGAGTTATGTTCTCAAGCACACTCAACACCCTCAGTAATGTATCCTGAAGCAAAGTTGTGGTTGTGTTCTCTTGAGGAATTTGTTCCTCTCTAACATCAATTTCAGGCTCTAAAGAAACCTCTCTGGCACGTCCCTCACAGGTTCCGCTCCACCGGCACGACCTCTGGTTGGTGCCGCTCCACAAACAAGGCCTCTAGCTCACGCTCTACCTTTGCCCCTTGCTTGGGCCTCAACAATTTCTTTGGACCTGTCTCCCCACTGCCACCAGTAACAATACCTCTAATCCTCGCCATCTATAAAAAGAACATGTGATAACTTAGTACTAACTCAGGTAATCACGCACGATGAGAAAGAATGAACAAAAAGAAGTTTATTCATAGTCTTCACTGCCTCTCAAATATAACTACAGATGTCTTCATACCGATCCTCAAGACTCTACTTAGACTCGGCTTATATACACGTGAGACCTATGAACCTGGGTCTTTGATACTATTTGTCACGACCCAAGAATGGATGTGATGGAACTCTTCTTAACTCACCAAGATAAGTCAGTCTAAACCCAAATATTATGATAAATTGGGGAAGTAAAAATAAAAATGAAAGTATAACAACCACTAAATAAAGTGAATAATGAAATCAACTAAGTGAATAACGAAATCAACTTTAATAAACCCCAAAACATGATTATCACGTGTGCAAGCCTCTAAAGTATAAAAAGATCATAAATAGGAGCAATGATAAGGTTGAATTCTCATGGTGATGGAGCATGACGGTAACAAGAGTTCGTGATGGATTGTGATTGGGATGCAAATATATCATCAGGATTGTTGGTTGAACAGATTATATATGGTAATGATGACTTGTGAGTATTTAAGGTGGTGATTTTCTACTATTTGGTGAATAGCATGTTCATGTGGAAAGTTGTAGGAGGTGTTGGGACACCGCTCGAATGGAATTGAAGGAACTAGACTCATAAATGGAAAGAATTAGTGGGATGTAGTTTAGCTTTCAGAAGAAAGAGAGATCAAGGATATTTACTTCGATTTCAAGGGCCAAAGATGTATCTTCAGAAAGAGTGGAGAATTAGGACCAGAGACACGTGGTTCCATCCGTTTTTTCTCTGGTTAGGGTAGTAGTCCCATAGGTTCATCAGATTGTTTAAAACGATTGGATAAGATTTGAGAAAAAGTTCATATGTGTTCGGTTCGAGTGTGGTAATAAGTGATTTTGTGTCTTCGATTTTGATAACTGGTATGGTTGGAATCATAATTCAGGGTTCTTATTGTAAGTCTACGTTTGTGGTAGTATTTTTTGTCAATGTATGGATTGATGAGGCAAGAAATGATCGACCACATTGGGTATTGGACATTTGGAAGGACTTGTGCACGGTTTGGATCATAAAGATTGTTAATATGGATTGTTAAAGGACCTAAGATAGGGTTTCACTTAAAGTTTTTGTTTAGATGATAAGGAAAAATGGCATGGGTTGTTTTTCAAAGGATAAGATTAGTAAGTGAGCTATCGTAAAAAATAAGAGTTTGGTTTATTGAAGAGTTCAAGGTATTTAAAATTTGTGTCATGGGAAGAATATAAAAAAGGTTAAAGAATAAGACATCTCGTATAAACCCTTGGTTCAGAATTGAAGGTTATATGGATTTTAGCCTTTGAATTAAGATATGACTATGATATGAGAACTGGTTCGGCACAGACTTACTAGGAGTTTATCAACAGCTTTTATGAAGATTAGATTTTGGTTTGAGTGACCAAAAATGATGTGTGAAAGACTTTGTGTGGTTATGTGGGGCTAGATTGTTCAAATTTTAGCATGTGACTTATGGATGTCCAGCGGTATGGACCTATAGTTCTACATGGTTATTCAAGATTTTGAGGGGATGGAAACTACTCTGTTGATGAGACTACACAGACTGTTGTGATGCGTTACATAAACACTTGATGGTAAATAGAGATTATGTGCTCATAGTAAGTAGAACTATTGGGGTGACCGAGAATTTCTCGAAGTGTTGGTATGAGGTATATGATCGGTTGAACGACAGTTAAAATTTGGTAGGTAAAATATTGTGTGGAGTTAATATTGGGCGTGATTAAATAACTTGATCTTGATGAAAAAATACTGTGAGATTTGAAATTAATCTTATCAGCCTTGGGTGGGACCCGTATCTGTCATGGAAAGCTTGCATGAAAAGAGAGGGAGCAATAGTTTGAAAATTTTGGAGGCGATAATGTGTTTGCTAAGAAGACTTTGATACTAGTGACGATTTGAGAGTAAAGTAAATTACCGAAGTGATTATGATGTTTTGTTAATATTGAGAGTGTGGGCTTCATTGGAATAATATGAAGAGTATGTGGGGTATGATAAATTGAGTATGGGTACAATCGTAATGGGGACCAGACCGATGGATTATGGGTAGCTAAAAATCAAAGAGATTGAGTCAACTGAATGGAAATGTTTGATATGGTCACTATGGAAGGAGTATCTTGTGTTATTCGACCTTGATTTCGTACATTCTTATGTGACCACCTACTTCATTTCGTACATGGCTTGTAGTATGATTCGCTGCATATGCCCAAATGAGTTTCTACATCTATGGGTGATTCCTTAGTGGTGGATCGGGTGTATCGATCCTATCATTGTCCTCTTAGTAGGGTGACATTCTTGGGCAGACTTGGTCATTTCAGTTATGGCGGATTTGGTGTTGTTTGGGATAGTTGAAGTATACTAGTGATTCTACACACACAATTTTGCTTATGAGAACTTATAGAAGAACTACCATGAATAGTTACAGTTGTACGACAGTCTTAATATTCATCTCGTCGTCGAGGTCACATTTTGGCTATGTGTGATTGAATTTGGGGACCACTGAGTCTAGTTGTACCTTTCTTAAGGGTTTTCTACAATCACGGGTACTGATCTAGCATTTTTGATATTATTGTTAGAGGTTTTTTATGCTTGGATGTACCATTCACTAGTTGGTTACTCGATAATTTCCTACATTAGATCAGATGAGTTTGATTCTCCTTGATGAGTGACCGATGTCTATAGATCAGATTTTTATAGATTAAGATCGTGAAAAGATTGTGTTGTGACGAGGGAATCTTGATAAGATATGTGATGGTTGGTGCATTATGAGTGTGTGGTGGTTGGTTCAGGTTCACTTGTGATTGTAGCCGGTAATGATTCAGAATTTTATCGTGGTTATGTCAGAAAAGATTCATCATGGTGGTTATGTTATGGTTCAGTGGGTTTCGGTTTAGAATGGGTTCATGGGTTAGTCTGTAACTTAGTAATCACTCTTGATTTGTAGATCTGTCAAAGATTGATTCGAAAGTTCAGTTCTTAGTAGATGATCTTGATGGAATGGTCTTAAGGAAGAACTCATTTGGAGAGATGAACACCGACTCAGGAAGATCATACCTCAAGCTTTTGATAACATCGGTTATTCTTCCTTCTTCTTTATGTTCGAGGACGAACATGGTTTTTAGTGGTGGATAATATAATGATCCGGAATGTCATTTTTGGAAAATCTTTATAAAATTACCGTCTTACCCCTCCTGATAGTTGTCCCAAGTTATTTTTTATCAGCTGGTGAAGTTGGTTTGAGAAATTTTGAACTATTCGATAGTTACAGTTATTTAATTGATGGGTATTTATTAATTAATAAATTTACTTAGTTGGTGGTTAATAGGCTAAGTTTATCATTTATTTAATACCCTATATCACTTGACCCATACATGAAAATAAGTTAGTAGGGTTAAACAATTATATACATAATTACTTAAGAAGCGAAAGGAGTATAGCAAGAAAAATATTTGTGCGACACTGACAAGAGGAAAACGACCTCCTAGTAAGAAAATCTTCAAGATTTGTGTCTGCATACATTTATCTTATTGCGGTATATATACAATGTAACTCATTTTGTATTAAATGAGTTTGCGTAAAGTTTTAAAGTTGACATGTTAATATTGTTTGGTATGATTTTGGTCGAATTAGTGGGAAACATAGTGTATTCTTCAATAAAGTAATGATGGAAATTATTGGATATAAGAGTAATGATTGGCTGAGTATAAAATCATTGGGAACTTTAGATTTTGGTATAATATAGGTCAATTTTGTCAGTTTTATTTTATAGTGCTTAGGTTACTAACGCTTAGTCCAAATCGGGTTGAAATTTTGTTTATGGTTATCATATTATGATTGAAGTTTTGATATATTGAGATAGGTAATTAAATATTAAGTGTATTGTATTATATGAATATCAGTAGAGTTATGTTATTTAGAGGGATTAAGACTTAACCCTAGACTTGAAATTTAGAAAATATGAGAATTAACATGTTAATAGGCATCAAAATTAGAAACTTGATTATTGATTGGGGTGAGTTTTTTGGGTCTAAGCTAGATATATTGTAATATGAGTGTTGTCAGTTTCAAAATTTTATTGTGATTATTTATTTGAATAGATTGCATAAATTTGAAAGCCCAATGAAAGGGGAAGGCTCAAGTCCCGAAGTGATTGTTCAATTATTTGAGGCAAATGGATTTCTCAACCCTTGTTAAGTTGTAGAATCGTGTATTTCCTTGTGGTATGTGTTGGGAGTAATGGGACTTGGTGATGGGTTGACTTATCCATATTGAATAATTCTAATAATGAAAAAGGGGTAATAAAAGACAATGTGATTAATTATTGGTGTGTGATGTGTTGAGGATTGTTTGAAAGGCTTATTCATTAATTGTTGATGTTGTTATCACGGTTGTGTTGTTGTGAATTGTGCATTGCTATAAAAATGGTCATCTCCTCATTATTTGTGTGAACATGTCATCTGCATTGGTTCTGAGACATGGTTCTGAAAAGTGTTATGTGAATTGAGGAAGAATAAGAAATTAAAGAGGATATGTCATTTTGAGGGATGTGTCGCACGCCGCGACGGATTCTATTATCGAGGGACGTGTCGCATGCCACGACAAATTTTATTATCGAGGGTCGTGTCGCATGCCGCGATGGATGCATGGACAGATATGTCCCCATGGGTCCCGGACTGAGAGACAGTGGGTGTGTATCATTAGGTCAGACATGCATCACTATACTTGACATTGCATTTCATTGCCTTGCACATCTTTATTATAGGTGAACTTAATCTTGTGTTTTGTTGATGATGTGAGTGCCTTTCTATGGAACTCGTGATTGATGAATATTGAGCTTGTTATTGAGGATATGTCATTGTTAGAGTGTTGTTGTTGAGCTGTGGGCTATGTAAATTGTGAACTATTAGGTTGGACTAATTTTTATGCTGGATGTAGTTGTGGAGGTTCGGTTGGGGTGTAAGGAGTACCCGTATTCTATACTCTTAGCTCGGTGTTTAGGAGTTGCTTGCTGAGTACCGTGTGGTTTGGTACTCACCCCTTGCTTCTACATTTTTGTAGGTTACTAGCCCCGATCTTCATGATACTCTCTATTCTCTCCTTGTCTGAGGCTTCCTGTAGAGATTTGTTAGGTAGATGTTTATTATCTCAATGGACCTTCTTATTCATATTTATGATCTTGTTCTATTTTAGAGACAACATCATTTGAGACTTATGTTTTCTTTCAATTCTTGTTTAACACATTAGAGGCTTGTACACATGATAACTAGGTTTGGGGTTATATTTAAGTAAATTATGAATTTTCGCATTATATTATAGTATTAGACTTTTATTTTCGCTTTATTTCCGCATTTATCGTATAATTTAAATTTTAAGCTGACTTGTCTTGGTGGGATAAGATGAGTGTCATCTAAGCCTGGCAGCGAAACCGGAGGTAGCGGTACTGGTACCGTTCCGGCAGGCTCCGATTCGGTCCGGCGTAAAAGGGAACCGGGAGAGGTAACAGGACGGAAGTGGGAAATTACCAATTAGTACAGGTTCCGGTTCCGATCCGGTCCGGTCTGACTTTTTTTTTTAATTTTTAATTTCTAAGTTAACTAGATATTGCAAGCCGTTGGGTAATGACTATTGGGCCCCACCCAACGGCTATTTCACCCTTTAACCCCCCCCCCCCTAAAACACCCCCTACCCCCCAAACTTTTTTTAATACCTCAAAGTTTTAAAATTTACATTTTTGTCTTATTTTTTAACTATAAAACCCCCCAAACTTTCATTATTTTTACACACAAATATTTTTCATCTTCTATACTCTCAACTCCCAAGTCTCTAATCTCTATTAACTTACAAATTATATTAGTTTGAAAGATTTGGTGGATTACTTTGGTCTTTGGAGCAACCTTCAAGCTTTAAGATTCAACTTTCATCTATCAATTTTTGGCTTTCGGTCTTACACGTCTACTTTTTTAAGTAGACGTTTGGTACATTCGTTCCAACTTTCATCTTTTTAGTCTTTACTTATTTATTTGTTTGCATTTAATTTCCGTATTATATAGAATTTACTCAATTTTAATATTTTAATCCGGTAAAAAAATGTTGGCAAGGGTAAACAAACTTTTATGGTGTGGTCACTAATGTATTTACTGGAAACTCCGAAAAAAATAAAAAAAATCGGTAGTTCTTCTAAATCTAAAGCTAGACAAGTAGCACAAGTAAGAATAAATACGGTAGATTTTACGCATGTTGATGAAACTGTTTTTAATATTAATAGTAATATTGAATTAGATCATTATCATAAATCTTTATAAGCAAGGTTTGGTAATTTTGATGAAGAATTATAAGAAGAAGTAGAACATGATAATGTTGATGATATTAATACTTTTGATGATGATGATGATGATGAAACAGAGCCAGTTACGCCTACTAGTCTCACTCCCAGTCCTGCTCCCGCTCACATTTCCTGTCCTGCTCCCATCCCCCCCCCCCCCTTACATCCTAGTCGGGCTAGGCCCAAGGTAGAACGTGCTGAAAAATCTGTTGTGTGGCAATTTATGACTCAAAATGAAGATAAAACACAAGCTATTTGTAATAAATATAAACATATAATGAATCATAAAATTGTGGGAAAGCAGGGTGGGACAAGACATTTAAGTAATCATTTAATGAGATGTTGTAAAAATGAATTTTTGCATGCTAAAGCTGTAGCCGAAGCTAAAAAGAGTGGTACCCCCTTCCTAATGCATCTATAGGAGTAGGGGGCTCTAATATGATCCAATCGCAATTAAACCCTTCTAATGTTTCAGGCCCTAGTACACAACGCTCTTATAGTAGAGAAAAAGATCTCGAAGAATTAGCTAAAATGATTGTTGTTATTGGCTTGCCTTTTAGTTTTGCTGAAAATCTCGATTTTATTCATTATATTCAAATTGTACACAATCCACAATTTAAAGGGTTTTCAAGAAACATAATTAAAAAGGCTATTTTTTATTATCAAGGTCAACATTTTAAATATCTTCGTTGTTTATTTTATTATAATACTTGTAAATTTGCTATTACTTCTGATATGGATCGTAGTGTGAATGGTAATGATTATTTCACTATTATTGCCCATTGGATCGATGAAAATTGGATTATGCAAAAAAAAAAATTAGGTTATAAATGTTGTGAAATGCATAAAACCGGTAGTTACATAGCTCAAACTATTATAGATGTTTTATAAAATTATGGAATTTGTGATAAAGTAATTAGTGTCACCCTAGATAATGCTTCTAATAATACATCTGATGTTGAAATACTAAAACCGACTCTTTGCCCTATTTATATTAATGATTTTCAAATTAGGTGTGCTGCACACATATATAATTTGATTGTTAGAGATGATATATCAATGTATAATAATGGTTGCATAAAATGTGAAACTGTATGTCATTTTATTTTTAAAGGTCAAGTAAAGGCTAGCCGTAGAGAATTTGAAACTCGTTGTCGTGAATTTAATCTTCCCCCTAGAAAAATTCCAAAATCAGTGTGTACTAGATGAAATTCTTTATTTGAAATGCTTCAAGTCGCTTGTGAGTATAAAAAACTTTTACAAATGGTTTGGAATCCTCATAATTCAAATATGGACTATAGACTTGATGATAATGATTGGAATGACGTAAAAGAACTTATAGAATTTTTAAAAAAAATTTATTTAGCTACAAAATAAATTTCTGGACTCTATTATCCAACTATTTGCTCTGTTTTACCAAATATTTGTGTTATTTCTAGTAAATTTCATAAATTTAAAAATAAATCAAGATTTGAAGATTCTGTTAAGTCTTGTATTTTTTTTTAAAAAAAAATTCTTATTCCTCAAATTTATTTAACTGCTTGTTTTTTAAACCCAACTTACAAAGATGTAGGTGCATCACGAATGGTTGAAAAAATATATTTAAATTTAGATATTCAAGATTTTGAAACACCTAGCTTGACAACAGTTAAAGATAGTATAAAAATTGAAGCTAGAAAATTGTATGACTTGTATAATTCTCGTAGAATAAATAAAGTAGTATGTAATGAGGAACCTGAAACTTCTAGGTGTAGATATGATGAGGATAATATTGATGATATGCTAGAAAGTTATCTTGGACTTGCTACTGAGGAAAAGAATGATTTTGATGCATATATAATTCAGTGTACGGAAACTATTAAGGATTCACAAGGTTTACCTAGTCTTTTAGATTGGTGGAGCAATCGCGGCAAGAAATTTCTAAAACTTCAACCGGTGGATTAGCTATTCAAGCATCTTCAATAGCTTCGGAAGGCGCTTTTAGTGCAGCAAGAGTTCAAATTGGAGAGCATAGGTATTCATTAGCAACAGATAGCTTGAAGATATCGGTATTATTTAGAGATTGGATTAATGTCAAGAGAAGGAGTTATGAGCGTCCAGCTTTACCTACCCAATTTTAAAATGATATTGATGAAATGTTGCAAGATTTTAGTGACGACGCATTGATGCATCGGAGGAACTAGCCGATCAACCAATTCCAGATCATGTTACTAGAGAAATGTTAAATGATTTAAGACAAGACTTCCTTCATACCTTGAACTATTAGTATGATAATTCGAGGTCCAATTAAAACAGGACCCTTCCTAGAAGGTGGTTGTGTAGATTAGGTCCTCCACTAATATTTTGTAACTCAAATTGTACTATTTAATTTTTATTAATAAAACTATAGGCTATATTCGCCTTAATTTTTTTTATTATTGTCTTCAATTTTATACAAGTCTTTTTTTTATTATATTTTTAATCTTCAAATGGCAAAGTACAAACTTAAGTTATAATTTGAAATTTTAAAAAAAAAAAAATTAAAGTTTGAAATTTAAACCTTTAAAATTTAAACTTTTAAAGTTTAAAATATAAACTTTTAAACTTTTAAAGTTTGAAATTTAAACTTTAAGAGTTTAAAATTTTAAAGTCTAAAATTTAAACTTTCAAGTTTCAAACTTTATGAAATTTTAAAGTTTAAAGATTGAATTTTAAAGTTTAAAATTTTTTAAGAAATTAATAAGTTATATATTTTGAAATATTTTAATTTTAAGTTAGATTTTAAAAAGAAATATTTTGTAATTTTTTAATTTTAAATTAGACTTTAAAAAGAAATATTTCATAAATTTTTAATTTTAAATTAGACTTTAATTAATAATTATTTTTAAAAAAAAATGTATACCCGTTATCCTGGTTTACCGGTCCGGTCTCAGTACTGTACCGGTTCGGGACGGTACATGGAAAATGTTTCGGATGTACCGGTATCGGTTCGGTTGCGGTATTTTTCCACACAGACGACGCCGGTTTCGGTCGGTGCCGGTTCGGTAGTTCTGTTATCGGTTCCGCTGCCAGCCCTAGTACCATCACATCCATTTTTGGGTCGTGACATGCTACCGCAGCAAAATGTTAGATACTCTTCAAAAGCTACTGATGCTTACACACACAAATGAAGTAGGCGAAAAGTGCAAATTATAGTAGAATTTTGAATCGAAAGATGAAGAGGTTAGATTTTCAACCAGTGTTAGATTGAAAATTGACAGTGTGTTCCAAATTAAGGCTTGAAGAAAAAAAGGACTCAACTTCGATTCGAGCTAGGACGTGAATTCATAAAGCCGATTAGAAGAGAAATCAAAGACATACTGAAATTGTGAAATAGTTTAAGCTTCAATTCTATCAGCTTAGTTTTCTCATGAGACGATTACACGAGCTAAAATTGCTCTGAATCTTGCATACCATGAATAAAAATATCAACAACTTAATTAAACTTCTAAATATGAAGAAATCCATGTAGTTACCAGTGAAGGAGGAGAATAGCGGCATATCAGAGGTGTTGATCGGCAGCTGAGATGGATTTCGAGGTCTGGGTAGTGGTGGTGGATACGGTTGTTTTGGTGGCCGTGATGAATATGGTGGCTCTGGTGGCGGTGAATAAGGTGATTCTGGAGGAGGACATCGGCTCTAATGGCTACCGTCTTTTATTGCTTTGAGGGAATAAATAAAATACCAAAATTGCTTTTAGTTATTGACTTTTAGTGGCAATTGTCTTTAATTGCCACTGAAAAGAGAATTTTTTACGGCTATTGTGCATTTGACGTTATATCTCATTTGAGAGAACAAATAATTGCCACTAAAAATACTTTTTGGTGTAGTGCAAAGACATCTAAAATGAATTACAACAACCAACTGAAATTAAATAATAATTTGAGAAAAATAGTAAATGACAATTTTGTGTATAATCTAAGAGAAAATGGTTCAACCAATATTTCCAAGGATCTTGATAATTTTAATATAATGAGAAACAAAATAGTATAAAAACATTACCAGTAAAAAAGTATGGATCTATAACGATTTCACTTTGGTGGTTAATACTATCAGTCTAATTATCAAAAAAAAAGGTATGGATCTGAAGTTTTCTACTTCAAAATTTATAAACCTATACAATCGGTCTAATTATCAAAAAAAAGAAGTATGGATCTGAAGTTTTCTACTTCAAAATTTATAAACTTATGGTGATGATTAGATATTTAAAATAAAAGTTTGGATGAAAAGGTTAGTTTTATGTTTTAAGAAAAGGTTGCTATTCGGTGAAATTGAAAAAGAAAAATAGTTAATTCCTCCATTTAAGTGTTGTAGATGGATACAAACACGAACGTCTAAACCACACAAAGTGGCAATGAATAGTAGTTGAGTACTTGAGTTATTGTTATGTTCCTAAATATAGAATAATAATTAACTAATAATAATTTCGAAAAAATAGTAAATGAGTGAAAAGACGATTTTGTCTAAAATGAAGTATTTTAATGAAGGAAAAAAAGTTCAAACAACCTTATTAAAAGAAAAAACAAACTACATTATATATGGGTATAATAATACAACACAACTACTCATATAACAAATAAAGAGAACAACCTAAAATTGTGATGGAAGAAAACTATAAGTTAATACGTAGTATTATTATTCTCTTTATCTTCTCTTTTTTCAACTTTTACCGTTGAATCGAGGAATGTCATGAAATCGATGATACATATTCTGATGATGGTGACTCAAGAATATCTATACAAAGCCTCTCTCCATAATATTGATCTTTCTTTTTGAGTTAATGTTCTCAATAACGATTTGATATCCATCATTTTCACAAACATTCATGTAAACAATTAATTTGTAATTTATTGGGGTCCTTTTTTTTTTGCGCTCATTTAAGAGAATTTTGCAAATGCAATCCTCATGATTAGGGGTGTTCACGGTTTGGATAAAAATCAATCCAAACCAAATGATTAAACAAACCAATTTTATTTGGGTTTGGTTTGATTTTAGACTTTTTTAAAATAATAGTATTTGGGTTGATTATGATTTTGTTCGAAAAAACTGAAGAAATAACCGAACCGACAAATTATATATATATATATTTTATTAATATACATACATAATAATTATTTTTATAAACAATTTTAAAAATCTTATATATGTTTTCATCAAAATTTATTTATAATTTACTTATGAAAGCAAAAATGCTCAAGTTGAGAACATTTATCTTATTGGTTTCATGTATGTGAGTGTCTATAACAATTCTTTGTGGGATTAAAAATGTCACTATCTCTTCCTTCTAGGTCAAAATAATGAATTTTGAAGCTTTATTCATAGTAAATTTAATAATCGAAAATTATGTAATGTCAGTCATTCTAACTATTTTTCGTTTTGAATAGATTGTTGTCACTTTTTTCACGTTTTGAATGAATAACCAAATAACCGAACCAAATCAAACCAAAACTGATAAATTAATACTTTATGTATAAACTAAATAAAATAAGACAAATAGCCTAAGAAAAACTCAAACTTACAAACTATATATATCTTCGACCCTCAAATACATTTTAGAAAATAAAGTAGGTTATCCTTTATATAGAGTTAAATTAAAAGAGGCAATGCCAAAGTGTTCTTTTCCATGTAGTATATCAATAAGTGTATCCCATGTATTATTATGAGTAAATTTTAGGTTTAGCAAATATAAAAATTATATTAGCACTCTATAGCTACAGTTTTGTTATTTGCGCTCCATAGCAAACTGTTTGCTATGGAGCATCAGATTTGTATAAATCACATGCAGGCATCTCGTTTGTATAAAAGAGCAGCGATTGTATATGCATGTATATCAGTTAGATAATTGTATATATGTAACTAATATGTATATGTATCAATGATTGTGTTTGTATATCTGCATAAAATTTGAATTTGTATACAATTTAATCAAAATAAAACATTTGTAATCTCTCTCGCTTTATACAACACAAATTATTCATTGTAATTTGTATAATTTGTGTTTGTATAAAGTGAGAAAGAGAGAAAGGCAAAAGAGAACTGATAAAGGAAGATCTGTATTTGTATAATTATAAGTGTATATGACGAAAATATATGTATTTGTATTTATATATACAGTTTTCTCTCACTTTATACAAACACAGATGCAATTTATACATTTGTATTTGTATAAAGTGAGAGAGACGAGGGAGAGTGGCCAGCGAGATTTTCGGAGAGTGGCGAGCGAAATTTCTGGGGAGAGAAGCGAATGCCAAAGTGTTTGCTACGAAT
This sequence comes from Solanum etuberosum, assembly GCA_029582245.1. Taxonomy (NCBI): domain Eukaryota; kingdom Viridiplantae; phylum Streptophyta; class Magnoliopsida; order Solanales; family Solanaceae; genus Solanum; species Solanum etuberosum. The sequence continues at coordinate 6,859 of JAJONR010003157.1, read as the reverse complement.
TAGAATTAAATGAAACTGTGATTATAACATTTATTTTGAATTAATAGTTTGTTATTTCATACAATTTTCCCTATTATTAATATATAGTTTATTTAGACGTCATATTCTATTATCAATTAACTTGAATGTAGTTTCAATCCGACACATACTTTAATGAATTGACAATTTTGAGTCGAAGTGCAAATTTAGTTGATTTTAAAGTCTTAAATATTATAAAAATAATTGAATAATAATTTTTTTTTAAAATGGTGAAAAGAGGATTTTATCTATAATAAAACAAAGAGTAAAAAGTTCAATCAACATTTTTAAGAACCTTCTGATATAGTACAATTACCAGTAGAAAAAATGATAGTCAAACAATAGTTCTCATAGAGTTAGTTTATATGTGAAAATTGATATTATTGACAAAACAATTAATGTAATTTTGTAGAGTTAATATCTCAAAAAGTCACTCAACTTTGAGAATTTATCTAATAAAGTTGTTAAACTTTATTTTGTATCAATAAAATCACCCAACTTAAGCCTTTGTATTAATAAAATCACTCAACTAACTTCTTTTTTTTTAAACCTTTAACATGAAAAAATTATTTTTTTAATGTCATGTAAATATAGACTCCATGAAAATTCTAAAAGTTCTCTATTTTGCCTAAACTCTACCAGCCCTATTCAGTGTAGCTCTATTATTTAATGCTAATATGATATTGGAATTCGATTTATCCAGTTATTTTTAAAAAAAAAAATATTGAATGCCATTTGACTAATTCATTCTTCTTTAAGAAAATTCTTGCCGATGTTATATGGCTATAAGTTATGATTGGTTAAAGTTCAAAAAAATCATTTTAAAAAAACAATTTTTATGCTTCTAAAATTAAATTTCTACTATTATAGAAAATATTTTTTTACTTTTAAAAATGCTTGGTCAAATATCTCAATATTTCTTTAAAATAAGTAATTTAACAAATTCTATTGAAAAATTGGCTAAGCAGAATATAAATGATCTCTCCACATCGCAACCAAACATTATGATGTTAGAAATACAAATTTTACCTAACTTGGCTAAACATATTTTAGCATACAAGATAATAGAGAGATCAAAAAATCCTAGCTTCCAAAAACGATCCCCAGAACTTGATCCAATTTTTTCTCACCCTTAACCTAGCAGTGTTCATGATTCCGGACGATGGCCAGCCACCGATGATGGCTGGCCTGTTTTTAGCTTCATCATCACAATTCCCTCCCCTCCCGACTTAAAAAACCCCTAGCACTTTTATTGACAGCGCCAAAGAACAAATTTGCAGATATTATTAGACATAATGGTCTAAAAGACGAGGAGATTAAAGATAGGGTAAACGTAGAGCCTATCTTTATGAAGAAAGCAGACATTGTTGATGGTATTCATACAATTAAATGGACTGAAAGTGAAGTGCACAGGATGAATATCATTGAGAATTTAGAATATGCTGTTGTAGGCAAATTCTCACACGGTGCACCTGATATAGCAGAATTAAGGGTGCTAATACCAAGACATTGTGGCATTGTAGGCGAGTGCAAGATTGGCCATCTGCGAAGTAGACACATTCTAATGAGGTTTAACAGGATTGAAGATTACATTAATATGTTGTCGAAAAACTCTTATTACATAATAGCCAAAGATGGTTATGCATATCAGACGCGCCCATTTACATATGATGAAAACTTCAAGGCAAAACCTCGCAGGCAGCAACCTGAATATCTTTCCCAGATCTCCTTCCTACTTTTTTTATGAAGGGGGTATTGTTCTTTTTAGCGGCAGTAGTAGGGAAACCATTGCACCTGAATCTCGCAATAATCAACAAGACTCGGCCAAGCTGTGCAAAGGTGAAGGTCCAACTGGATCTGTTAGCAGACAAGCCTGAATATGTCCAAATGCAGATAAAAAATAACAACAATCAGGAGATCAAATTCATTAAAGTTAAAATTCAATATGACTCACTTCCATCATATTGCAAGAAATGTAGAATTCAGGGTCACAAGGAGGAGGAGTGTAGGATAGTGCATCCAGAACTACAACAGGATAAGCAACAAGAGAAGGAAGCAATCATACCACAACAACATGACAAAATGCATTTTTACAAAGGAGCAGTGATCAGTAAATGGAAGCCCACAACAAGGGTTTTTACAAAGAAGGCAGGAGAAATAATGGGAGAAAAGGCAGTAGAAAGACATGAGAACATCAGTACCACTAACTCTTTTGATGTGTTTAATCAAAAGGAGCATGATGAAGCAACCTATATGGAAGAAGGATTAATACACAACAAGGAACAAGGAGGAAGGGTGATTACAGGGGACAGCTCAGAAGTAGCTAGCTCATCACAATCTCACAGCAAGGTATCAAGCAGGGAGGTGGTACAATAGAGTGTTCAGTGCAAGGCAGGTCATATTGTGATGAGAGATAGTAAACAAGATGTTGTGGAAGAAGGTGAAATAACTGAAAATGGGAAAATCCAGGTGGTAGGGGAAGAAAAGGAAGAAGCTTTTGTAAGCAACATTGCATTAGAAGACAGTGATGAACATATAATGGATGTCATGAATACAGTTATGGACAAAAGGGACGCATCACATAAAATTGATTGACGGAAAACAAGGAGAGAATGAGGATCTGGATACACAAAATGTTTAAGAACATGCCACTTACCAAATCCCACTGCAGATAATGGACCCCAATGTTGGATGGTATCCATCAAAATATACAGATTAGTTGCTATTGAAGGATACAGAGAAGTTTCTAATAATCAACTGGTAGTTGCTGCTGGCCCAAAATTACAACATACTCAGACCCTGCATGAATTAGTCTCGCATCAGGGACAAATAGAGGAGAAAAAAATTATGAGTTACAAAGCAGACAAAGTAATAGAAGATAAAGGGGAAACTAGTAATTTTCTGATTGCAGAAAAGGTACATATAGAGGCAGGATTGTCTCCACCAACAACATCAAAGATTAAAGGAAAGAGTAGAGGTTGAGCTTTGCCTACAAGAACAAATCCTAAGAGGGGTGTCAAGAACTGATCTAAATGCTGATGAAGACATTATTTTGGAATGTGAGGTCTGTTAGAACTCAAAATTCATTCCATAGATTCAAATGTTGCATAGACATCATAAGTTCTCTATTATAGCTTTGATGGAGCCATTTCAAAGTGTTAATACAATCCAAAGGCACAAAGGGAGGTTGGGTATGGATTATGATAATTATAATTGCAATGGTAAAATGTGTGTCTTTATCCAAGAACATGTTCAGGTGGAAGTGTTAGCTGATTCAGAACAAATGTTATCTTTGAGACTCCAATTTCTGAAAACAGGTCAACTACTGGTGGTTTCAATTGTTTATGCAAAGTGTGATGCAGTAGAGAGATTGAATCTGTGGAATAATATCTACCATATTAGTAGTCATATCATGATTCACCCTAGTTGATTGGGGGTGATCGACTTCAATGACATTCTAAATGAGGAAGAAAAGATTAGGGGTCTTCCAGTATATCCTAATGAATATGAAGAGTTTTCTTTTTGTGTGAATTCATGTGAATTGGTGGATATCAACTTCAAAGGAAGCCCATTCACATGGTGGAATGGTAGGATTGATAGTGAGTGTATCTTCAAAACACTTAATAGATACTTGATGAATCAATCTTTTCTTGGAATGTTTGGTATGGTGGAATCTGAGCATTTGGCAAGAACAGGTTCTGATCATGCCCCTCTACTGCTCACTTGTGGGCAACAGACAAATATTGTAAGAAAACCATTCAGGTTTCTTAAATTTTGGTTAGAAAGGGATGATTTTATGCAGGTAGTCCATGATGGTTGGGTAGTTTCAGAAGAGGAGGATGTGTTTGTTAGGCACAAGCATAAGCTGAAAAAAACAAAAGTAGCTTTTTCCAATTGGAGTAAAGCTATATTTGGGGATATCTTCAAGCAATTGTCTATCAAAGAAGAAATTGTTAGGGTGAAGGAAGAATTATTTGTAGAAGATCCTTCAGTAGATAACAGAATGATTCTTCATCAGGCTCAAGCAGAATTGAAGAAATATATACACTATGAAGAGGAATTTTGGAGAAAAAAATCAAGAATCCAATGGTATATAGAAGGGGAGAAGAATACTAAGTTCTTTCACGGCTTAGTTAAAGGCAGGAGAAAGAGGTTGGCTATTACCAGGATTCAAAATATGGAAGGTTCATGGGTGGAGGGCTCAGAACAAATTGCAGCAGTAACTCAAGAATTTTATCAAAATCATTTCACAGGGGATCATATTGAAAGAGAAGTGTCTTTACTACAACATATTCATAGAGTTGTTTCCGAGGAAAATAACAGTACTCTCAATGCAATGTCTACTAAGGAGGAAATCAAGAGGGTGGTATTTGATTTAAATGGGGATAGTTCAAGTGGTCTTGATGGGTTTACTGGTCATTTCTATCAAAAATGTTGGCATATTGTTAGAGATGATGTGGTTGGGGTGGTAGAAGCCTTTTTTTCAGGGTAGCACTCTTCCCCAGTCCATCACACATACTAATTTGATGCTTTTGCCAAAGAAGGAAGCTATCCAATCTTTCTTAGACATGAGGCCAATTAGCTTGAGCAATTTTATCTACAAAGTTATTTCCAGGGTTTTGAATGATAGAATTGGTAGTTTTCTCCTCTCTGACAGGATTTGTAAAGGGGAGAAGCATCACTGAGAATGTTCTGCTAGCTCAGGAAATTATTACAGATACTAGAAAAAGGGGTAAGCCAGCTAATGGGGTGATCAAGTTGTACATGGCTAAGTCTTATGATAGAGTGGACTAAAAGTTTCTTATAAAAGTTATGGAGAAGATGGGTTTTGATGTTGTTGTGGTAGATAAGATTTGGAGGCTGGTTGCTAACAATTGGTATTTAATTCTTATAAATGGTCAAGCTCATGGTTTCTTTCATTCTTCAAGGGGAGTGAAGCAAGGGGATCCTTAATCTCATGCCTTGTTCATTTTAAAAGTCCTAACAAGAGCTCTTAATTCTTTGTTCAGTAATGAAGCCTATATGAGTTATGGATTACTTAAGTTGAGTGACAACGTCAATCATCTAGCTTATGCTGATGATACTATTATTTTTACCTCTGCTGCTGGGAAATCTCTGGATATATTGATGCAAACTCTAAAAGATATGAGGATCAATCAAGGCAGATGATTAATAAGGAGAAGGGTCCTTCTTTGTCTATCATAAGACGTCCCAGAATTTGATTATAGAGATTGAAGTGAAGACTGGTTTTACTAAAGGTAAGTTCCCTATGATGTATTTGGGTTGTCCTATTGGACATTCCAAGAAGAGAAAGGTGCACTTTGCTGAATTAATGGAAAAGGTTCTAAATAAGCTTCACGCTTGGAAGAGTAAGATGCTATTTTTTTTTTTGGGGGGGGGGGGGGTAAAGCAGTTTTAATTAAAAATTTCTCAATAGTATCCCTATTTATCTCTTATCTGCCATTAATCCTCCAAGATGTGTGATTCATGATTTACATAGAGTGTTTGCTAGATTTCTGTGGAATTTAGGGTGGCTTGGAATGACATCTGTAAACCCAAAAAAGAAGGTGGATTGGGTTTTAGATCTCTTTTTCATGTGTCTAAGGCCCCTTTTTCAAAATTGTGGTGGACTTTCAGAACACAAAAGTCCTTATGGACTAACTTTATGTAGAACAAGTATTGTAAAAGGGTGAGGCCCCAATTGGTGGAGTGGAAAGGTGGTTCACAACACATGAAAATACATGTTAGAGGCTCGAGAAATGTTTGACCAACAAATATGGTGGGAACCCAAATGTGGTCACTCAAGTGTCTGGCATGACAATTGGATACAGTTGGGGGGCCTCCACTATTGTCTCCCTATTGATGCTGCTAGGAATATTCAGCTTGAAGAGGTTAGTCAATGTTTTTTCATAGGGAGAGTGGAATTATGATATGTTGCATATCAATTTTGGAGAGGAGATCAACAATCATATCATTCAACATTTGAGTTGTACAGAAGATATAGATCACTGGGACAAACCTTGGTGGATGTTGAATGCAGGTGGAAAGTTTTATGTGGGATCTGCCTGGGAGTACTTGAGAGATAAAGAAGAGTTGTGTATGAACTACAAGCTTATTTGGATGAAAGGGATCCCTTTAAAGGTATCCTTTTTCATATGGAGACTCTGGAGAAACAGGTTATCTATAGGGGAAGTTCTCATCTTGTACAAAATTTGTGAAGATGTAGTGTGTGTTTGTTGTGAGGAAGGGGTGCAGGAGTCTATTGAGGATCTGTTTATTAGATGTCCAATGTCCAACTCATTATGGAGGCATTTTGCTAATACAGTAGGAGTGGAGGGCCCTTTTCTACATCTAAAAGACAGTGTTTACAAATGGAGGAACACAGAAGTATCAACAAAACTCACTCCTATCTTAAAAGATATACCTATGTTTATTCTGTGGTAAGTTTGGAAGAGAAGAAACATAATTAGATATGGAGGGAAGATGTCGTATTTAAATATGAGAAGGGAAATAGTCAGGAATTTATTTTTCCTAGCCAAGTCCCTATATCCATGAATGCACAACATACCTGATAAATGGTCGGATTTGATAAGGTTCCTAACAGATTATACCCCTAGAATTGGGTGTGAAGTTGTGTATAGGAAGATGCCTACAAGGAGAAAATATAAAAGTAATTCTGATGGAGCCTCTAAAGTTTCATAACCACACACAAACACCTATTCCCTTTATATCTGAAGGATCAGGTTTTGCTTAAACTACCGCAATTGTTGTTCCATTATAAGTCTTTTACATGAACCTACCAATGTTTTCCTTTTACGCTTTACCATATATATATATATAT